>PTEX01000188.1:717579-889500 GCA_003342815.1 Eudromia elegans
AACTAAAAAAAAAAAAAAAAAAAAAAAAAAAAAGTAAAATACAGCAAAATACTGCAAAATACAGCAAAATATTGCAAAATACAGCACATGGTTTAGAGGAAAGAGAAATTTTGCTGTTCATACACAAGTGGGGAAAAAGCCCATGTTGTGGAATACAAACTACCTCTTGGGATTTTGAAGAAAATCTGCACAAAAAAAGGCATTAAAAATGTCTCTCTCTTTCCTATAAGCAAGCTATTGGCAGTGCTTTCCAGGCTAGACCGCAAAGCTTATTTTATGAGACGGACTGAAAGTTCACAAGGAGAAAAATTGTTAAGGGACAAATAAATAAGTTTCATGGCTTTATTATTTTCCGAGATGAAAATTCTCAGACATCAGAAGTTAAATCTGAGTTTTTTCTCTTGACATTTATTGAGGTCTTAATACTGATATCAGATTGTGAAAACTTTAATAGATATATTTTCCTTTGAGATAAGTGTATGGTCTATTTACACACACTGAAAGATTAATGTCAATGGAGTTGACTAATTGGAACTCATTGGAATACTTATGCTGGATTTATTTTCTTCACTAAAAGACATTTTTTGAGGAATTTTCCACGAGAAAAGGGCAAAATAACAGCTTCTTTTTTTTTTTCATACAGAAAGCTGCAGAATTTTGAAAATTCTCTTCTGACCCTCTGCCTTCCAGTTTTACTTTTGCTTTTCCAGCTTGAAGGGGGGGTCAACCTTTCGCCAACCTCCCAAGTTTTCCACCACCTGCAGTTAACCTCTAGCTTCCTTGAGCTCATACGGCCTAGTCCCAGCTGCACTGAGAACTGACACGCTCATGGCGTAGACATCAGGGTCATCTTCCCCCAGCCCCTGGGGCTCGGCTGCCCGGGCTCGGGGCCAGCCCTTGGTGCAGCTGTGTGGCCTTGAATCCGAGCACCGGGCGGAAAGAGCTGCGGGAGGAAAAAGCTGGGGGAGGAAGGGCTTCCCCTCGGCCTTTGCTGGGGTGCAGCCATGCCTGTCCCATCCCACGGGACGGCGTTCCAGGTGGCATCAGGCATGGAGACACACTCCCAAAGTCCAGTGCTTAGTAAAACGCTGCAATTGTGAGGGAAACGAACCAAAACCAAGTGCAGTCGATGTGCAAAATGTCTCAGCCAAGACGGGTGTTTACTCCTGCCAGTATCAGCTTGCTTGTTACCGTCTCTGTGCCCACTTTTCCCGCACTGCACAGGTCGGGAAACAGTAAGATCCTCTCGCATGCTCCAAAAAGACAGAAAAAAAGGGCAGGCAATTCAAAAGGCATGAGAGAGAAAATTAAGAGTAGCAGCTCGTAACCACTCGGAAAGGTCTGCGTGATAAAACCCACACTCTTTCACTGAAAGCCGAGCCAACTGCTGTTGTCAACTAGTGGTTGTAATTAATGAGGGTAACTGTTGACAAACATTAGGAAACCTCGCAAATTTCACTGTGCCTTTTCCTCCTTAGGAACAAAGTAAGTGCCACAAATAGTATAACCCATTATTTTCTAAAGAGAGCATGGGCTAGAGAAGGTAAACTTCCTTCTTTGGCAAGCAAAGGCAGCAGGACTGAAAAGTCCCAAATCAGCTTTGAATTGTCCAGGTTCCTGAATTAGTATAACACAATATGAAGAATGCTCCAATCCTTGACCAATATTTGGCCTGGAAAAATAAAAACAAATAACTATTAAAGAGCATTCAGAAAAGAAATTCCCAGATGCAAAAGGAGAAAAAAAGCCAATAATATGACACCTGTGCTCTAAACTGTGTCACTCAGTATCACAATTTTCACCTCTGTTCTCTCCTTCAAATAAAGTATTCACCATGTAACACAGGAAGCAGGCAGAACTCTCTTCCACTAAATGCAGCAAGACCATATTAAACGTCACTTAACAGTGCTAATAAAACAGAATATTTTACTGCATGCTTCTTGACCGTGCTTCTTATCTACTCTCACACACACACAAAGAGTAAACAATCCATCTGTGTGCTTTCCACTAAGGGAAACTGAAGAGCACAGAAAGGCATGAGAACCTTTCTCACAGCTAAGACACACAGCCTTGTCTTTAGCTTTTGAACGAATAACTTGAAGTAGTGTTAGGATATGACTCCACACAAGGAATAGTCTCACTAATTTCATGCACACAGACGCGGCAGAAACGACTCTTAGAGAAATCTGTCTAGGAGGACAGTTTAAAGCATAAGAAATTAGGATGAGTTTTGGTTTCATAAGCATGGCATCAAAGAGGTGTTTCAAGCAATAACCTGAAGAACATCAAGGGAAGGAGACATCTATGGAAACTGTATTACTGATGTGTAGAGCAGACAGTGGGGGTGGGGAAAAAAAGACCAGAAGTATAGAATTCATAGCTGTGGACATGGCTCCATGCACGTAACACGTGCGGCAAGGGCGCTGCTCTGCGTGGCGTCGCACCGGTGCTGCCAGGTGCAATCCTGGCGCTCCTCAAAGCAAGAGGAGGAGTCCCATCTGTGCAGCGGTCCTTCCCCCGCTCTGCAGAGCGGCGCACACCGTGTGACACTCACCATGTAAATAAACACCACGTCAAGGCGTGACTGTTGGTGTTAGTGAAAGCGAGGGGCTTTCCCCTGTGTAGGCAGCTGGATGCTATTTCCTTCATCCCAAAGATCCTATAGTCCTTTAGCGGAGCTACTCAGCCTCTCCAGACTCCCCACTAATTTCTTCAGAGCTACAAGAGGCAGTGAACAAAGTAATGAAATACTTTGGAAGGCTTCCCAAAATGCTGTTTTGTATTTTGGGGCCAGGTATCGTTACTCCGTCCAATTTTCTTATAAAATGCAACAGAAAAATAAGCCCTGTCTCCAAGTCAGTGAAAACATCACATCTAATTCATGGCAATGGTGAGATGAAGTTGCTCTATACCAGCGCTGCCAAGTTTCTGTTTGGAGCTATTTAAGCAGTACACAGGTAGGGGTTCCGATTTTTCCAGGAGTGCTGGATTTGTTTTGCTTGCAAAAAGAAGCGTAGTACAAGTCCACACATCATCCCGACTGCTCCCCCCGAGCCCCACTGCGCAGCCCCCAGGCCGGGCTGTGCTCTGCACGCTGCCCGTGATCCCAGCGCATGTGGGGGACGTGCCCAGCAGGGTGGGCCGAGCGATTCCCCCACCCTGACCTCGGTCAGCCTGGAAATCCTGGGTTAACACACAACGTCCTCCTGTTTCAAACGGATAAAAGCTTCCAGATGGAAAAAAACCAAACTAACAAACAAACAAAAACCCCGGACGCATCTGGGAAGACCTGGGTATGGAATAGCCATCGAGCATTGACACTTTCTGACTTGACAGCATTAACTTGGACATCTGTGGCAGTCATCTAATTTCACTACAAATCTAAAGAAAAAGGTAAAGTATAAAAATACTGCTAGTTTTATCACCTCTTTATAAGGATTGTTGCTTTCACCTCTTTGAGGCCATTCTCCCTAATTCTTCCCCTTAAAATGTCACAGAAGCCAAAAGAACTACACCCAATACATTACTTTGACTTTGTGTCTATTTTTTCTGGCTTATTCCTGTGTATACATATATGCTTCCTTTTAAAAATAACTGTCACTTCTGATCTGCTACTTATTGTTGCAGTTTATATACTAGCTTATTCTGCTTTAATTTTCTTTATTTTATGTGAAATCCATTCCCTTCTCTTCTGTGATTCTAACATTCCCATGACAATATATCTTAAGAAATATATCATCACGGATGGTTTAAAAATATACTAAAGGGGCACCAATAGAGTCATAAAATGTTCCAAAACCATTTATGAAGAAGGGGGAAAAACAAAAGAAAATAATATTAGCAGAAGATAGGTTTTCTCTGAAAAGACTGCTGTAATCCAAGAATTATATTTTTGATCCAGTACAGTTGGGATGAGACAGACGGAAGAGAAATTTGTAAGCTAGGCTATATTTTGGGTGGTTGACACAACTTAATTCTATTTAAGACAGATGAATATTTAAATCTGCATTTTGGGTATAGATCCAAAGCTATTTGGGGCCCTTAACATAGCTAGCCTATGCCAAAGAGTGCTAAAGATAACTGGAGCCTGATCCACTCCATTTGGCTGTCTCTCTTAGTGTTTCCATCCAGGAACCTTTTCCTTAGCCTGAAAGCAGCATCCTATCCTGTCATCAAAGACACCATTTCTTCTTCCTCAACACAGAGATACTCTAAACATCCTCCTTCTTTTTATTCCTCCCATTTTTTTTCTTTTCTCAGAAACATCCATCTCCCAAACAGCGAGCAGCAGTCTGCCAGACAACACAGCCAGTCAAACTCCATTCAGGGTTCCTCTCTCACTCTCTCTCTCTCTCCCTTTGCCCAATTTCTCCTTAATCTCATTCCAGCTTCTTCCTATGCATGATTTGCTCACTCAACATCACTTATCTCCAGCAACTGTAAATCATTCACATACTTGGCTGCCAAACTCAGCTGTTCTGCTTCTCTCATTATAGGCGGAACAATGATTTTTAAGATCTGATCCCACAACTTTAATAACACCGCTCGCTTTCATAGTGTTTTATAGGACCTAATAAAATAAAGCACTTTGTAACATTAACACATTAATCTGTCTAACAAATAGTAAAAGATTTAATGTTGCAAATACGGTTACAATATAAAGGAAAGAAAAAAAAAAAGGAGACTTGTACAGAAAAATTGGAATTCAGGCATTCTTCTGTATCTCAATCCTTTGGCACAAAATCAGTCCCCACATCACTGCAGCTACCCACCTGCACTTATCCAGGTGCTGCTGCTTCCCACACGTGCCATAACCTTGCAGGCACATTCCCATGGAGCTGCCCCTGGGAAGGGCAGGCCCCCCCTTCCTTCCCATCCCCAGCTGCTCATCCGAGCGCTGCGGCAGCCCCAGTGCTTGTGAACAGCAGAGGTGCTCTGACCCAGCCTCAGATTAGCTCTCTCTGCTCTTTTGGGGGGAGTGGATAATTTAAACCTATGATTTTCCCATCAGTTCCGCATGTGATTACAGGAAGACCTGCGCCGGTGGAGGGAAGGGAGTGGCGCAAGGCAGGAAATGGGTATGTGCCTGGTGACTCCACTCCTCCCGCGCGTTCACTTTGCCATCCCTGGAGAAGGGAGCGTTTCATCTCCTGCACGGCCACCTCGGGAGCCAGGCAGGCGAGACCTCTGTGCATCATAATCGAGTCTGACAGGAAATTCTAGGAAAAACAGCACATGAGGGTTCAAACAGCCATGGCCAGGACACAGCCATTAGCTGAGGTAGCCGAATACCTCTGCAGGATATATCTGTACTATAGAGCAGCCTGTGGTAGAGACACAAGAACATGCAGGAGAGAAAATATCCTACTCTATAGCTGCAGCTATGCCGTGCGCATATCTATCATGCTATGCAGTCTGCAGCACCGCTTCCTACAAGGAAGACTCAAGGGGCAAACGCCACAGTTTTATGCCAGCAGATTCCAGTGATTTTGTTACTGGGCCTGCTCCATCATCAACCTGCTCCAGTTTCGCTACTGTGTGGCGACTATTCGTTTTGCACAGATATCCATTTTGCACGATTCAGTAGAATGATGGTGTTATCATCACAAGCACGTGGCAAAGCCGAGGAACACGCGACGCTCGAGGTCCTGCTCGCCTCCCGCTCGGCCACAGCGGAGCGCAGCCCCAGCGCACCACCAAGCACAGCCATGCGTGTCCCGGCAGTCCAAAGGGCCAAACCGCTCCACTGGGCTACAGTATCTGCTGCAAAAGCAGGTATTTCTCATTTCTTAACGCGTTAGGCCATCTCACTACAAATATATAACTACCCCAGACATCCATCAGGAGCGTAAATTAACAAACGTTGCAGAGAGTCAGAATAAAATACAAATATAATACATTTTTGTTTCAAAACAAAATTAATCGAGGTCACATTTGCCCTTGGCTCGGGACCACAAAGCCTCGCCCTCACCTAGTGACTGACAAAAGCAGTCACGGGCTAAGTCTGAGCAACCCTTAGCCAGCAGCACTCAGGCCTGATCCAAAGCCTACCAGCACTCACAAAAATCTCCCAAATAAATTCACCAGGCATCACTGCAATGAGCATACACAGCTCTCCCTCTTATTTCACTGACCCAAGACTTTGAATAGTTTCTGTTTGCATCACCCTCACAATCACTATGGCATTTCACTTACTATTTCTTTTTTTCCTGATATAACAACTTAATTTAAACAATAATATATTTATAAATGCGGTCTGATCTGTAACACTGAGTCGTAGCTTCCATTTATGTTCTCAATATAGGTGAGATCTACACTCAAGTGAAGCTATTTCTTCTCCAAGTTCCCCTCTCCATCCTACTCTCTAGCAACAGTAACACTTTATTTTTGTCCCACCCATTTGTCTCCGTGCTTTTCTTGTGAAAATGAAGCACTTTTAGGGCTTGCTTCTAAGTGCTCATTATCACTTTAACAAGTTATTTGGCCTGAGCAAAAGTAGCTGCAGGATATTTCAAAGCACCTGACAGCAAAGTCTTGCAATTCTGTGGTACACCTCCTTTTCCTGAAGGTCACAATTCATAAGGCTCACAGAGGTGATTTACTGGTTGTTTCTTTTAATGGCACGGTAGATAAGCCATGGCAAAGCAAAACGTGGTTCCCTGCTCTCCGGTGCCTCAGAAAGTGTTTCTCCCTTCTCTGCCCTCGGTGAAAGTCACAAGTGTTTTACTTACAGCGTCTA
Source organism: Eudromia elegans (assembly GCA_003342815.1). Lineage (NCBI taxonomy): Eukaryota > Metazoa > Chordata > Aves > Tinamiformes > Tinamidae > Eudromia > Eudromia elegans. The sequence continues at coordinate 724,319 of PTEX01000188.1, forward strand.
CTTTGACGGGTGACAGCACGATTTCCATCAGGATCAGCAGAAGCCCCACATGCCTGCGAGAGAGGGTGAGAAAGCACAGCACTTTCAGCCTAACAGGACACAAGGAAACGAAACCCAAAATTAAAACTTTACAGCCAAGGACTCGGGGGCTTTCGACAGCAGCCGGTTCCCCAGCCCCGCGGAGCGCCGGTACTTACTGACAGACAGCAACACGCGCCCTGCGGAGCCGCGGCTCGTCCATCTCCGCTCCTGCCCGGCCCGCGGGGCCGCGCTCCGCGCTCCCTTACGCGGCGCCTGGAGAGCAGAGGAAAACGCGCACGTTACGCGAGCCGCCTGCGCGGAGGTGGCCGCGGAGCGGGGACGGGGCGCCGGGTGGGTCACGGATCCCCGACGGGCGAGCGCGGAGCCCGCACCCCCTCTCCCCGCCCGGCCCCGCGCAGCGCCAGCGCCCGCGCCCGCCCGCACCGTTCCGCACCGTTCCGCTCCGCACCGTTCCGCGCCGCTCCGCCCGCTCCCGCCCGCGGTCGGGGGGCAGAAGGGAGCGCGGCTCCCTCACCCCGCCCCCGGCGCACGGCAGCGCGCAGCGGCGGCAGGAACTGCGCCGGCGGGAGCGGGCGCTGCCGAGGTTTCTTCCTCCCAGGGTCTCCGCCCGGAGGAGGAGGAGGAGGGGGGGGCGGAGAGGGGGGCTGCTGCCGCCCATAAGTTACGGCGAGTCCCTCGCCTCGAAAGCATTGCGGGCGCCGCGCAGAGCCGCGCAGAGCCGCGCAGAGGCGCGCATGTGGGGCGGGCGGCGCGGAGCCGCTCGCTGAGCCGGCGGCGCCCCGGGGGCTGCGCTGCGCTGCGCGGCACCATGCGGCTCGGGCTCGGCTTCGCGCTGCTGCTGCTGCTGGCCGCCCAGCTCGGCGCCGTGGCCGCCGCGGTGAGTACGCGGGGTGGCGCCCCCACCTCCCCCCCAGCCTCGGCCCTCCCTGCGAGGTGCCCCCCGCGCCCCCTCCCCGCCCTCTGCCCTCCGCGGGAAGGACGCGCGTGGGGGGGATGAGGTGCCCCCTCCCCCCGGCCAGGTGGCGCTGAGCCCCCCCGCGGGGACGACCCCCGTCCCGGGCGAGGCGGCGGCGGSGGCGCCGGGGGCCGCCCCACCGAGGGGCCCCGGCGTCCGGGGCGCCACCTGCGCTCGTCGCCCGGCTCCGGCGGCGACGTCGTCAGGCACTCGTCCATGTGGCCGTGGAAGAGGCGCGTGACGTGGCCCCCGGTGACGTAGCCTGCGCACGGGCACCGCGTTAAACGGGGCGGAATGGGGGGGCGAGGAGGGGGCCCAGGCGTCCGGGCCGGCGCCCGCGGCCCCRCGGACCTTCCTCGGAGCCCGAGCAGATGGGGTTCATGTTCCAGAGCGTCTGCATGAAGGAGGCNGTCCCGTCGGGGCCGCCCGCGCCCTCCGCCGCCTGAGCAGGGGCCGGGAGCGGCCGGGGGCTGCTGCCGTTGGTGCCCGGCGGCTCCTCCGCCGCGCCGCGGGGCTCGCACCGTGAAAACCGAAAGTGCGCGAGTGTCCCGCGCGCGTGCCCGGCCCGCGGAGCCCCGCGGAGCCCCGCGCCCGGGGCCGCCCCTTCCCGGCGCTCCCGAGGCGTCTCCCCGTCCCGCGGGCGCTCTCCAAGCACTCGACGTTGTCCCTTGAAATCGGGCATCGTTTCGTGCCTCCCTGTCCCGTGGGCTTGGCTAGTCTGACACTGTCGTAATACCGGAATTCAGTGATGCTGAAAGCTCCTAAGCGGGCACGGGCAGGAAGGTTTTTGCGATGCCGTCTTTATAATCAGTAAAGGAAGTACCGGAAAGGGATATTTTAAACTTTTTTTCCGCCTGCAGTTTCCGCAGAAATTAAACTCAATATTGAATTACGTTTTCCCTACATGAAGATGGAGATGATATGCCTTGAATGAGCTACATGAGAAGTGCACTGAACTTCTGATGTCTTATCTGTTGCTCCTGGGCTGATGCTATCATTTACTGTGATTGCTGTAAATCACCTGGTGATACACCTTTTACATGTTCCACCCATTGTGTGCCCCTCTGCTGTCAGCTTTTCAGGATATATTAATTTTAATTAATTAGAATCCTTTAAGATAAGTGGTTCGCATTTAAATTTTTGGGGTTTGGTATTCCTGGAGGTACAAATACCTGTCTGTGGAATATGTTGCCATCTTGCACTCTTTGCATGAAGTCATTGGCTGAACCAAGACTGTCAATCGGAGAAAGTGAGCTGTATGTAAGAAAGATGTGCCCATTAAGAGAACACGAAAGCTTTAATATCTGATACACCTTTTCAGGGCTTTTATGGCCTCTGTGAGGATACTCTCTATTAGAATCTCCCCTGTGCTGGATACATTGCTCTGCTAAAATCCAAAGCCTTCATAATGGAATCCGGAGCTGTTAGCTATAACTTAACGTTATTGCATAGTTAACCTTTATCTCTATGTTACGCTGCCTCCCTGAGCTTTCCAAATCCTGTATGTGATGGAAGTCAAACTTCCGGCAGCTCTGGGGGCTGAGATAAACTTTAAGCCATCCGCGGGTGGCCTTTGAATCCCTCCCGCCGGTCGGCGTTTCCCGCGGCTCCGCCTTGTCCAGCGGGCGATGGAGAGCGCCCTGCGGCGCGCCGGGACGCGCGTGGTGGCCGAGGGGATCCCCTCGGGGACCCGCGAGCCAGGGACGCGCCTCAGCGGGGACGGCTGCATGGTGCTCACGCTACCTGCTGCACCCCGGGCAGGACCGGGCCCTGCTCCTGCCGCCCGGAGCTCGCGGACCAGGCCCAGCGCCCGCGGTGTCCTCGGATGAACACGTTGTGCTCCTCAGTCGCTCTGTTTACACTTGGAGAGTAACTGTGTTTCTAGAAGAAGGCTGTGTAATAGGCAAGGTTGGATCTGGTATTGATCACAACAGACTGAATCCATATGCAGCTCTTTTTCTCTTGGAGAAAAAAAAAAGGCCTCTTTTCTGTCCCTAAATAGCTTGCATTAGCCTGACTTAAAAAAAAATCAAAAAACCCCAAATTCTTGCTGCCACGCTCTTGTCATGTTCTTAATTTTCCTGTTGCCTTCGTCACAGTTGGACAGGGTTGACTACATGAGACCTGAGCTCATGCCTGTGCATGAAAATGCAACAGAAGCAGCTCATACTGTGTTGTTTGCATTAATCCTGCAGTGTAACAGGGTTGACAAAGTAAAAGAAAGTATCATTAACATGTTCATGATTAAATACATACGAGGAGATTTGAAGGCTTGTTCCTATGTAGGCGTATGACGTAGCAAAGCCAGGCTTGAGTCAACTGTTGTTAGGATCCCATGCCTCACTATAGAAAAAAGGATGAATCCTTCGCAGCCTCCATAGGGATCTTCTCAGGTTGTAATATGGCTCTATACAATGCATCCAGGCACGAGATACTCAATGTGTTCTACATTAAAATATTAGAACCAATTTTAACTTTTGCACAGTTTTATGCTTTTTCTCGTGAGAACCAACATCCATTCTGAGACTGAGAGCAGAATGTGTGTGTAGAGTGAGGTGTTTTCAGGTCAGACGGAGATTATTCCCATGAGACGGTTACAGGAGAAACTTGTTTTGGTGGAACTCTGCGGGGGTTATCATTTCTGACACCATTCTGGCTGACGCTTCCTGTGAAGAAAGTCCATTTCCTAACATCAGTACCATTCAGCTGAGAGATGACAGTGCTGTGGAAATCCTAGTTTAATGCTTGGTGTGTTGTCAATACTACAGTAGGTGCGTTCTGTGTGTTTTCTGAAGTGCAGCGAGAACTTCTGGCTGTGCTTAAGCAGTGGGATTTTTGATATAAATAGTCTGTATGTCGTTCCAATTCAGAGGAGTGGAGGAGATGCCTGTATCTGCAGCAGCTCAACAGTGGCTTCAGTTTTCTGTTTGAATTCCCATTCCACCTCCCTTTGAACTTTTTTTCTGTTGGCAAAATGGGAGCTGGGCCAGCACCGAGAGCAAGCTCTCTCCAGGGACTAGGAGAAGGTAGGCCAAAACAACGATTAAAAGCATGCCTAATTTTTTCCATAAGGACAATGCTCTTTCTACCAGTGCTGTGTAAGCTGAACGTGCGCCAGCTGTTAGGAGCGTCCTGATGCGGGGCCAAAAGGTCCCTGTCCCCGGCAAGGCCTGTCTGGGGTGCGGTCGGTGGCTGGGCAGAGGCTGCTCTGCTGTGTTGCCTTCACGCCTTCCTCCCTTCTATTTTTAATCATACTTGGGGCTGCTGCTGGACACACACACACACACACACACCATTTCGAGGCCAAAAGCAAATATGGAGTCAATCCCAACTGGTTTGAAAGGCCTTTATGTTCTGCTTTCGTTATAAATTGGTTCACTAGGATGCAATAGAATAGCCCAGGGCAGATAGAAGAACTGACTTCAACCTTTTTGTATATGGCTTGAAGAAAATCACTATCTGAATGCCTGGCAACAATGCCCTTTGGTGCATTTTTATGAGTGAAATAAGGCAAAAATGAGCACCTGCAGTCTGCAGTTAGTCACTCATGGGAAGGACCACAGCTGCCTTGGATGCTGAACAACTCACTTCGCTTAAAGCCATTTGACATCCGTGTCCCTACATTTCCTGAAGGAGATCTAAGAGCGTGTTTAACAAACCCTGATAAGCCTCCGTTCAGAGTGGAGGTGGGACCACTTGAGTCAAAAAGATGGCCGGATGGAGACATCCGATGGGTAAACTGCCTGGGAAGCGGGAGGCAAGGTTTGGGCCCCCTGCCAGGCTGAAGGTAACAGGTACGAGAGGGGTGTGAGGAAGGTAAGCTCTTCCTCCTGGGAGAGCTAGCTCACCCCCTAGGAAGGGAGGTGAGATCTGGGGCAGCCACTGAGACCACTGAGAGCCCGGGCAGGGATGTGGCCTTCTGGCCCATGAGAAGAAGTGTTCTCCAGGGAAGCGCGAGTGCTGGGGCCTGCCCTTGACAGTAGGGAGTCATTCAGTGAAAACATAAAAAAACCCAGATTTTTATAAGCGCCTTGGAGCGAGGGGGCAGACCTTGTGAGTCTCTGCTCCACGGAGAGAATCCTTCTCCCTGCTGTCCTTCCTGTCCACTTCCCCTTGCCTACCCTCTGGCCAAGCAGGGGTGTGCACCTTTTATACCATGGCACAGCTCCAGCGAGAGGCAGGAATCTTCTCCCTGTCTCCTGCCATCGCCTGTGTAGTCTATAGTCTTGTGGTTAAGGAAGCTGCACTTGCCCGGAAGGAGCAGATGTGAATCCTGTTGGGCAGAAGGTGGTCTTGGGCCAGTTGCCCAGCTGCTGCTGCAGCACATCTGCTGCTCTGCGTGAAGGACGCTGCTGGAGCTGCTCCTCCAGCTCCATGCCGAGGCGAGAGCAACCTCACCCTCTCTCCTTAGCACTTCATGGCGGGTGCTTGCATTTAGAGAAGTGGCTCCAGCTAAAAAACTAAGTCCCTACCTAATTTTGAGTGGCAGTCTTAGGAAGGGAGAGGGAGCCAGGATTCAGAGAGGAATGTAAGGTTGTTTGGGAAGGATGTCCTTTTTTGCTACCTGCTGTGTTTGAGCACCACCAGCTGAGCGTGCTGGCTGCAGAGACCTCTTGTCCCGGCTCCCTGAGTGCTCCTGATTCATCTTTGGGAACGTCATTCCCAGAGCCAGCTGTTCAGCATCAGCATGTGCAAGTGCATTTGTGGGCTGCAATCTCAAGCATAACAGTTTTCACTGCTGAACATTTATGGCTATTGGGTGCTTTTAGAACTACTGCACTATTCCACTACGGCTCCTCTGCTTAGAGTATATGATCTGGAAAATAATTAGGTTATATAATGTCTGAGGTTATGCTGGATGTTCATCCTGCTTGCATATATACTGTCGCTTGCCTTGACTGGGTGGAGAAATGTAGGATAGCTGATGCAGGCAGCTCAGGCAATTGTTTAAAAATGTCAGAGCCATCTCTTGGGATAGGCTTATGAATATTGTTCTTTTTATAGAACTAGACTAAACAAAGGAAGATTCAACAACCTCAACATGAAAATAAATTGCCTTAACTTCATCAATGTTTAAAAGTTGCATACTGCTCCCTTCCCAGAATTTCCATTGGCTTTCCCATTAGAAAGGTGATTGACACCTTGTAAAGTTTGGTCCTAGGGCAAAATTTGGGCATGGGTTATAATCTGGCTGACTAAAATTGCAGTTGGTGTATTTAATGAGTAATTGAACCTATGAAGTATTGCTACAATTTAATGTTAGTTGTGAGAAGATAAATTAGTCTTCTGGCTAGTTATGACTGGCTGGAATTATTCTTGGTAATTTAATACATCAGAAAAGTATGTGGCATTAGCCCTCCAAGATGCTCTCTAAAGCTGTATCTCGGATAGTATGGAACCATACATTTAGAACAAATTATAACTGTGTCAATAAGTCAGTCATTGTCATTATGTCGTTCTAATCTGAAAGCACTTGTAGTGAAGAAAAAGGCAAATGTTTTCTGTATGTAGAAAATAAGAAAAATCCTTTCTGTTGTTGCTCTCTGACATATATAAACAGGTAAAGGACAAAGTTTAGCCAGAATGTTGTTTACCTTAGTTTAGCTATGAGATATCCTCTTACTGATAGGACAGCTTGACTAAACATTCTTTAAATATAGAATATTGTATATTAAAAACACCTTTACATCGAGTTCTTTGTATCTCTGCTTAACCCTCTTCTGCTCTAAATTTACTTATTACCAACTTGATTGATCTAATGTCTCAAATGTGCATTTATTAGGAAATCACTTAAAATCCATTCTCCTTTGTACCAATTTTTGCCACATTTCCAGTGAGGGCAAAATGTGGCAAACCACAAGGTTGCATTGACTTCTCACAGCTTAGGTGAATATATGGTAGTGGTAAGAATACTCCCTTTCCCTCTGGTTTGCCAAGTAATCAAACATATGAAAACTTCAACAGGAGCCTCAAGAGTTGCTTTCAACCACGTGCAGAGTGGTTGAGGCTAGAAGGGACCTTTGGAGATCATCTAGTCCAGGATATTCCTGAAGTCTGTTGGCTTCCTGTGTGCAGATGGATTCAAAAGAAAATTGTAGTCCCATTTTTTAACTTATAACACTGTTCTTTTAGGTGAAGTTGTTCAGCTTGTTTAATGAAAGTTATGCGTAGGTTCGAGGGTTTTTTGGGTGGATCCAAGAGCTGAACGCCCAAACATCCTCTGTTGCCCTCCTTTCCTCTCCCTTCTCTCCCTGTGCGTGCGCCTGCTGGCTTCACCTTCATGACTGCTGTTCCTGGCAAGCAGCCCCTCGCAGGGGCTGAGGAAGGGTGTGCATTGTCGTCAGAACAATGCGAGGGACAAAGCACAAAGCGCCGTCGAGTGCGCAGGGTAAACAAATCGCACAGAAAAAGCAATACGCTTGTCTTCTTTCATCTTTTAGTGGCTTTCATCCTCTAGTAACAATGACAGATGCAGCACGTTGAGATGAAGGCTCAAGATTGTTGAGGTGGAACTGAAAAGAAATTGCTCGTGTTATAAATAAATAATTGGCTTAATACACAAGGATTAATACAGATGAAGAGTCTAATTAAGGGCCTGGTGAGCTGGGTGCATTTAGAAGAGAAATACCATTTCATGGTTAGGCATGAGACAAATTACCGATTTTGCTACCTGTAAAAAGCAGCAAATAGTTTGTATCTGTTTTCAAGAATATTTCAAACTCTACAGCTGAGAAGCAGAAACACTTTTTTTTTTAAGTAAAATATTGTCATCCCAACTGAGAACTCTCTCCAGCTTTTAAAATGGTAGCAGAAGAGATGGGCTGAGAAGCTCAAGCTATACGACTCCAGACTTTATACATGATGAAAGTTGCCAATTAATTCTAGATGCTAAACTTCTTAAGAAGATGCCAGAAGGCTAGTGGTGATCCCTACTGCTTGTTAGAGGAAGTGACTTGAGGTTGCTACTGTTGTATCTCCTCCACCATCCAGCTGCATCTGCCTTTCTTCTGCCTTTGGGTGGGGTTTTTTTTGTGTTTTTTTTTTTTTCTTCCACTGCTTTGGAATTTATAATCTTCTCTAGCTACACGGGAGGCTTATGGGTTCACCAACACAATCAACCTATTTCTTCTAGCCAAGGTGCTATTATGTCTTCTATATAGGAGGTATTGCCTGAATAATGGAGCACCACCATGCTAGAGCACCTATAAAGAGCTTAGTGAATGCAACTATTCTAATTTGTCAGTATAGTTGATGCAAGGAATAGTTTTATAGATGCCATTTGGGAAACTTAGAGTGAAATAGATAATCTCTCATGCAAATAATCTCTACCAAGGGTAAAATATATTTTATTTTTTATTATTTGGTTCTATTTTAATAGATAATTTATGAGGTCCTTCATGTTGTATAGAGAAGTTAGAATTTTTATTTTTTTATCATGTACTTCTTCAGACACTTTGTTTCAGTTGTAACTAAGGAATAAAACAAATTAGACAGCTGATTTTCACTGGATAGCTATGTGCTGACTGGATATTGTAAATCTTTTGGTCTTATTTGTCCAGTTGTTTATGTGGTGGAAAAAAACCCTTGTTTTGTAGTCTGCTGAAAACTTCTGGTTTTGAGGAATACAAATATTTGATAGTCTGCAATCTTAGGAAGCAATTGCTTTTAATGAAACCAAATAAGGCTGGAAAATACACTGGCATAGACCTATTGGGACTCTCAAGAATTAAAGCAAAAGTATGAAGAAAAATTAGTGTATTAATGGCTTGTATTCACAGTGCATGTATTAAGAGAAAAAATAAGCCAAGTGAGGGTTGACTCAAACATCCCAGGAATTTTTATATTGTGCTTGAACTTCTGTCCCTTTTATGGCAATGGCAAGCCAGTTATGTGCTAGTAGAGTGAAGAAGCATAAATTCTGGCTGCTATGAAGCCAGGATCCATGTGCAAGCATGTGTTCGTAGCCAAAACTCAAAGATTTTAGTTGTAAATACTCAAACACATGTGTTTTTAACAGTTTGCAAGAACATACATGGAAGACTAAAACTAAATAAATGCTTGAGCAAATTAAATTTGGTTTAATGAAGCTATAGTCTTGTTTCATCAGAAGTCATGAGTAAATGAGACCATATATTTGTTAAGAACAGCTGCATTTTAGGAATCAACATGGAAATGCTTAGAGAAAACTTGGGAATAATAAGTTTAAGAAGCGATTGCCAAAAACTAGAATGAAGAAAAAAGTCAGGAAGGAGGAAAAGGACCAAGTGCTCCTGCCACAAATTAGTTTTGATTAGCTGGAAAACTACTGTGGGAGCTTACTTTGGGCTCCCAGCCCCTGCCACCAGTTGCAGGGACACTCCAGCTGGCAGCCCCTGGCTGGAAAAGGTTGTTCCTCTGCTTGTTACTGATAAGTCCCAGCTGGGGAAAGATTTAGCCATGAGTTCTGATGCCGCTAGTTCTTATGCAACATAATCTGTCTGCGACTTTTTAAATGCTATTTTAAAACTTACTTCCCATTTTGGATGTTGGTGATGCAGCAAACGTTGTACCAGTGCCTAAAATCTTTGGGTTAAATCATGTCTCAGCTCATGCACTCGAGAATGCCAAATCAAGCAGCAAAACAAATCCGTCTTGCTGGGGACATGCCTTTGGAAATGTTTCACACTGGTCAAGCAAAGAGTGGATGCTGGGTGTTTTTGATTCGTTTTCCAGGAATGGTGTGCTTGGATAGGACAGAGAATGTGATTTTGAATAAACTAGATGTGTCATAAGCATAGAAAACCTGTGAATAGTAACCCAGGGCATGTGCTTGCTGGGAAGTGCCAACATGGCAGTGACGCAAACCCAGTGGCCTTAGTCTTGTCTTGTCAGAGGCAGAGTCATTTCCAGTAAGCTGATAATGACTTGGGCTTCCATTTGGAGTGGTTGAAGGTGCAAAGGACACAGAAGCATTTTATTTGTTTGGGTTTTTTGGAATATCAAGGAGACCAAAGAAACTGAAGGTGATGAAAGTGGCAGAACAAAAGCAGAAAACTATATAGGTCATACTGAGGAACATCATTGTTTTTTGGGAGATGCTTCCATATACTGACTTAGGAGGAAAATGTTACTCTTACTAGTATTTTCAGATAAATCCAGAAAAAAAGAAGCCTAGTTGATGGTTGTCTTATACCCATTTGTGTCACAACTGCCATTGCAAAGGTGACAAAAATACCTGTTAAAATATCTTTGTTCTGCACATCTTACTCAAGCTCAGAAATACTTTCTCACTAAAAACATGGGAGTTCCTGACGCTGGAACAAATGTAATGTGAGAATAAGAGAAGATCTGTGTGATCCTATAGATTTGTTATTTCCGGATGCCACCAGTTGCCGCCAGAGCTTGCAAATTATAATTTCTGTGCATGATTTTTAGTCTCTAATGCAACATGAGATGCATCTGTACATTGATAAGACACATGCAAGTACCTTCAGCAGAGTGCTTATATTTATTTAATGTCAGCATACCAGTAAAAACTTACTAGTTTTTACTAAATTTTAGTAAGTAGTCACATGTGTGTAAAATTTAATGAATCATATTAGCTTATAAAAGAGAAGAGCATGCAGAACTTATGCAACACCAAAATGGGTCATATGCTGTGTGTCTGCTGTTGAGTTCAGGTTAATTTTAGCTAGACTGTTACTCTGCACCATAAGCAAATCTTTGTTTTCATAAATCTGTAGTCATTGTAGTAGATTAAAGTCTGAACACCTCCTGAACAGTACATGAAAACTTAGATTTCTCTGTATGTGCTTGGTGAAACGCATTCCATGACTGCAGTGATAACGTGAAATTACATGGAACGGGATTGCACATGGTACAGTGTGTATGTATATTGTCTAAAAGCAATGTATGAAATTGATTGATATGGGAAGGCGCGTACGCAATTATGTCACGTCTTGCACTGTTTTTGGCAACGCCACTGAATTTCTGGTAAATGTGGTTCAGCTGTTTAGGAAAGTATTTCACAGTTTTAAATCTGAAGATAAGTAAATCATATAAAAGTAATCATGAAGATGGAGAATGACTTCTCTGTAAAGTTCATGTATGGGGTGAAGTATTCTTAAAAAGAACTAGATGTTGTGTTGCACTTGTACATGTACTTAATATGAGTGTATTATGAGTTTAGCTGTACCTAAATGTGTCTAAGAAATTTCAAGAATGCCAGCTAAAATGTAAATTTGAGAAACACTAACAGGGGATAAAAATAAAATACTACATATCAAGTGATCAGTTTTCATCACTATTGCTTGCTTTGTTACAAAGTATAAACCACAGAACATTAAGTAGATTTATAGTATTATATGGGAACTGCCAAGGAAGATTTCTTTCTTTTTTTTTTTTTTTTTTTTTTTCCCTGTAAATCTGAGTCACCCTATGCTAAAGGCAGAATTATCAAGTATGCTCCTAGTTAACCAGTCTCATGGTTGTTGCTGTTGTGGGCAGCATGCTTCTCGTAATACAAATGATTAACCTTGCAGTCTGATATCAAGTGAGGTGACTGATGGGACAGTTGTCTGCTCAGTCCTTTAACTGAACTTGGATGTTTGCACTTAGACATTTAAATGTCTGCTGGAATTACTCAGAAACTGAGATTTCCTCTAAGACAGAAATATTCTCCGGAGTGTTGGCTGGATAAGAGCAATAGCCATACACAGATGCTGTGTCCTGCGCTATGCTGCTGTAGTCATGCTGTGCTGCCTGTGGGACAGTGTTCACTATTAACTTCTTAATGGGAGCATATTGTGGACTATACTGGAATGTCACCAACTTTCTCTTACCTAACCATTTCCCCATATATAAAGAATTAAAGATACACTATTTACCTGTTGTTATTTGCCCCCACCCTGCATTTGGAGCAGGAGCTAGGCTGAAGTTTCAGCTTGCTGCAACAGAGATGAAGACTTGTTCTTGTAGCATCAGTTGACTCCCCTTCATCTCTGTTTTCTCATGAAAATCCCTACGCACAAACACTTTCCACTTATGCTTCCAGTAACATTTTGAAAGATGTGAATTTATTTATTATATTTATTAAGCTTGAAGCCTCAGTAGGTATTTTTCCCTACTGATTTATCCTGATCGTTACCTAGATCCATACAGCCAATTGGCTCTATAAAAAACAATAAACTAAGTATCTGATTGTTGCCTAAAATAAGGGGATACAATCAGCACCCTGTATAGTTCCAGATGAATATGAAGAGGAGAAATCCATTCCCTGCATTGTCATTAAGCTGCTTCTGCAGCCTCGGATAATATTTTTCGCTCCTCTATATCTCAGTTTCCCAAAAGTGGAGTAAAGATAACAAAACTTTCTAATTCTCTGAGTAGGTTTGTGTGGCATTCTGTGGTAAGGATTATATGAAGATGGAAAGTGTGTAATAAACACTAACAAATGTCATAAATATTAATGAACTTTGAACATTGTTTGTGTGTGTGCTTTTGTTTTTCTTTCTCTCTTTGCATCAGCAGTTTCAGGAATAAAACAAATGTGCATGTCCCACAGGTTGGCAGCTAACAACAGCCATTTAACATGTAGCTTTGTCTTCCCAGGCCTTTTGCTGCTTTGGCCCTTGCTGCTCTCATTTTTAGGTGTTTCTACAGCAACCACAAAGAGGCCAAACACAAGAATGGGGAAAAAAGACAGATGATTCAGGGGGGTTTTTCTCAGAGAGCTGAGGATATTGCACCAGATTAACAGGGGGTTTCCACCTGACGCTTTTATTATGGCTACTTCTTTGTGACCCTTACTTGAGAGTGGAATTATTCCTAAGCTTCATTAAACCTTATTTAAAAGCATATCTGCTAAATTGCTTCTACTTAGAGCTCTAAAATAGGAACTTTTTTTTTTTTTTAATACAAAACAAGGCAAATATTCACAGAATTACGTGAGCAAGTGATCATGATGGATTTGAGTTTTGATATCCAGTGTAGAGGAAATAAATAAAAGTAGTTAGGCAGAATAGCTTTAAGTCCACATGCTGATTTGTCTGAGGAAAAAACAGGCAAAGTTTATTAAATAGAAGTTTAAGTGATTAGGAAAAGAAACTTCTGGAAATTGATTTTTTCAGTTTCTTTGTCATGAAATTCTTTTCCCCTGATAGAGGGGGAAATGGAGTAAATGAATAAAGGAAAGGCTTACTAATAAATAGCAAGCTTTGGTTTATCATAAATAAGTATAAAAGTCTTAGTGTCATAATGTGAAAGCTTGTTACCATCTCTCTTTTCCCTGTGCTAATTAAAAGTAACGGGAGCGATTTAGGAAAAACGAAACAATTTTTAGGTTCTTTACAATTAGTTTTGCAGCCTTGGACAAGATAGAGAATCTAGGATGTTTTCAGCTGGAGACCAAACAGAAGGGCTATTCTTTTGGTCCTGACCTCTTTGGAAAAGTGATCTAAGTGTTTCCAAAATAGGCGCATCTGTGTTCTGTAAATACTGTGTCTCTCAGGGATGGTTGATATATGCTCCACCAAGGGAATTATGGGTGAGCAAGAGTTACATTTTTTTTTTCTGCAGAGCTACATAATAAAGGACATGAAACTACCTCAACCCTCAAATCTTTAGGCACCTCCATGTATTTTTTCTTTATAAAAGTTGTTTTTATCTGTTTGAGGAACATGAAGTATGGCTGCTAGTTGCTATTCTTTAATCTCTTCACTACTCACAGTCTCTGGTGGGCACTGAAATATTTGTGACCAAGATGATCAAGGGACTGGAGCACCTACTGTATGAGGAGAGGTTAAACGAGCTGGTCCTGTTTAGCCTAGAGAAGAGAAGGAAGAGAGAGGATCTAATCAACATGTACAAATTCCTGAGGAATGATTGTAGGGAGGAAGGGGCTAAACTGTTCTTCATAGTGGCTGGTGATAGGACAAGGGGCAGTGGTTTTAAGCTGAGGCATCAGGAGGTTCCATCTCCAGATGAGGAGGAACTTCTTTCCTGTGAGGGTGACAGAGCCCTGGCACAGGCTGCCCAGAGAGGTTGTGGAGTCTCCTTCTCTGGAGATCTTCCAAACCCACCTGGATGCCACCCTGTGCCGCGTGCTCTAGGGGTCCCTGCTGGAGCAGGGGTGTTGGACTAGATGATCTCTAGAGGTCCCTTCCAACCCTAAAGATTCTGTGAGTCTGTGATTTTACCTGTGTTAAGTATATTTATAAAGGCTAGATCACTCTAGCATGATTACAAAAGTAAAAGCTTCTGTAATTGTACGCTGAAGCACAGAAATGGAGATGGAAATGAAGAGCAAACATGGCATTGCTGTGCTTTGACCTGTTTTTCCTTTGAAGGTGCAACATGTTTGGGAAGAATTGCAGAAGTTTCACCATGGTTGTGGTGAGATATGGACGTGATCTTACTCTATTTTTTGCTTGCAGACTTTTTTTTTTTTTTTTTTTTTTTTTTTTTTTNAAGTTTAAAATAAGAGTACTACCAGCAACCAGCTGCTGTTATCTCTTTGGCTGTATCAGGGAAGGACATATTGCAGACCTGATTGATGAGGAAAAGCTTGCTGGCTTTCCAAAAGGGTAGCAAGAAAAGTCATCCTTCTGAGCTGGGTTTGGCTCTAATAGTAGGACTAAGGGAATACATTAACTGCATTGATATCCTGGGAGTCAAGAAACATGGTCTCTGTTGGTAAATTCTTATGATTGATTTTATATTTGGACAAAACAGAGAATCCAGTCTGCATTGGCTGAGTGACTTGCTCCTTGATATTAAAGCAACTGCATTCTGGCGTGCTATTAAAAGAGGTACTTCCATTCCTTTTCCTTGTGTATGTTAGCACGAATTTTCATCTTGCTGGAGGCTCAAGTCTTTCTGAGCCAGGTTGGGTCCTGGAGTTGTCTCTTCGTACAACTGTGAAGGTCAGTGTTAGCGCAAGAGAGGGAGTGGGAGCAGGGCCAGACCACAGTTACTCGCAGGAGCAGGGATTTGTGCCACGCTACAGGAACTGCACTACTAACCACAGCTTCAAGGTGTGGCTTCACATTAGAGTTGAACTGACCCAAAGTGAGGGTGGAGGATGAGTGGGGATGACCATTTTGGCAGCAGCGGGCTACTAGCTAGGCTGGGCCAACCTCCTGAGACTGCAGCCTTGCTGCCTGTCTCGTCTATTTGAATTTGGGCAGGACTGGGCTTCGGATATGCTTGCATGATATATAGCCAAAACCACTTCCCTCTTACTGGCAGTCTACATGCTAAGTGTAATACTAATACTTCTTATGGAGAAAATGTTAAAGGAATATTTTGTTTTCAGAGTGCAGCTTGAAAAGCCAGACAAGTTCTGTACAACTTAAGTATGGGCCTCTGTATATAATACTGGCCTTTAATTGTTTGGTGCATTTCATAAGACCCTATCTCATTTAATATAGCAACCAGTTTATGAACACTGGATGAGTAACATTTTTTAAACATTTTTCCTTATTCTTCACTTTTTAGACTTGTTTCTTAAATAAGAACTGATGATCAACTCATGCTATGAAGACATAATAACTGTCTTCAGCTTCCTATGAGCTTCATGTGGTACCTACCACAGTAATATCTGAATGCTTCAAAAAGCTTACACTTATTTTTGGAAACTTACCTGCCCAGATTCAAGTAGGCATTTTACTGCTATTTTATTATTTTATCGTATAGCAATTATTTCGTCTTATTCTGTGTGAGTCAGAGTGATGCTTAAACTCTTTACTGAAGACTTCATAGTTATTTGCTGACAGTTTGGGGGATGAAGCATATATATGGAAATGTCAATAGTATCTCCTAATTAGTGTTCTAGAGCATTTCATAGCTCAGGTGCTTATGCTTTTAACACAGTAACTTCAATTGAAGCTGAGGTCTTCAAGATCTTTGGTCTGAGAAAAGATCCTACACCTACAATGTAGAAAATGATGAGTGTGTAATTACTGACTGTCTGTGAAAAACATGGAAATGATTTCTACATTGTCTTCGAGGGTATCCCATTCTCCAGAGCAGTATTCATATGTCTTAGCCAGAAAATATCTTTTCCTGCAATTCTGTCTCAATTCTCCATGCATCTTCTTGTATATGCAAGAAGGAAACGTGCTATGATGCAGACAGCTTCCCTTGGGATATTTTACTGATGCTGAGATTTCATGTTCTGTTTAAATTCATGAGACTGGAAATGCCACTGCAGGGATGGTCATGCTCTCTTTCAGCTCAGACTTATCTTCAGAAAGGAAATGTATTTTTGATCAGAAAATACTGCACTGGCTTGCTAGGCAACAAAGCTAAGGAAGAGTATGGTGGTTCCAGTAAGACCAGACTGGCCCACAGCACTGGGTTGGCTCAAACTGATAGTAATTTGACCATTGGACAAGTTCAGCCTTCTCAAGGAAAGCAAGAGAGCTGCCTGGTAAGGAAGCAGTTCCCAGCTCAGGAAAGAGCCTGTGCTGAAGAGTTCTCACAGAAGAATGACTTTATTTTCTCATTTGTTTGATCTTGGGATGAGAAGTTATAAATCAACAGGTTGTTAGGTTGTAATCATGTTTCCACATTGAAAAAGTACATTTGTGAGGTGTAGATCTACCACAGAGATCTGGGCTTTGAAGTGCCTTGTATAGAGGGAACCTCATGTGTTTGCAGGGAACCTGTTCACTGCTGCTCTCGATTATCTCATTACATTCTGTGCTTGGTAACAGCTGTAGTATTAAAAATCTTCTTCCCTGTTGCTTGCTGAAGACTTTGGTGAAGTGGGAATTCATTCTGCTATATCTCTACCAGAGTACTATTTTCTCCAGTGGGATGTCTTCGCTCTTTTCCTGCTCCTGAACCCTCCGATGTCTCAGTCCAGTGTTGGTTGTTCTCCTTTTACATTACCTGTTTATCTTTGCTGTCATGCTCTCCTTTTTCTTGACAGTTCTGGCCTACTATGTTTGCTTACCATGTTAGTCCTGTCCTCACACGTTCATCTGAAGCCAGCCAACCTTGCATATATTGTCAGTACTTGCAGGAGACCACAAGTTTTGATGGTAAAAATGTCTGTACTTGGATATTTTGCCTTTTAACTGCCGATGAGCAAGAAGTTCCCAGTTTACAAGCTGCTTGGTCTCTTTCATGTATCCATTACAACATCAATGCTTTAACTGTGCTCCTCTTTTGGTGTTCTGGTCTTTCTAGTGAAGTGTTGCCAGTCTAACTCTTATGTTTGAAAACATGGAAAGAAATGATGGAACAATTGTGCTTTTTCCTGGAAAATTTTCAGTCAGTCTTTATTTCAGCAGGGTTCTGGGTTTTTTTTTGTTTAGTGCTGTCTTGTCCAATGCTTAAAATCAATCGAATGGAAAGGTCAGATGTTGTAGGACTTCCATGCAACCCCCCTTTGCATCTCATGAATATGAAAGTTTAAAAAATAGCTAAAAGCTATGTAGAAGCAACTGAAGAATGATAAGAACATTCTCGCTGAACATTTCAGTGAATCTCGCTGAAGCAATGATAAATTTTAATACTGTTATTTTTAGACCTTACATAGTCAGATGCTGGCTTTTCCAACCCATTTTGAATTATCTGTGGTAAGAGAAAATTATATATTACTACTAAAGGTGTAAAGCTTACAGTTCTCCTAAGTATGTTTCTAGTTAGAGAACATGTTTCAGAAGACCAGCACTGGCATTGTGACAAGTCGTGTCCTTCTGAACACGGGGCCTCTTAGTAATATGTAGTCCTTGGTGTCTACTACATGGCAGTGAGCACCTTAAAAACTAACTGTAAGGTGAGCATGCATTACCAATGTGTTAAATATGTACAGTCAGGTTTTTTTCCTATTTATCTGTTTAAAGTGGTATTTTAAATGTCTTAGTTCAAAAAGAATTAAGGTCATTGTATACCATTCTCCCATAACAGTTTGACAACTGTGTCAAAAGCTAAAGAGAAAAAGTTATTTTTTAGTCTCTTAATATGCTAACTGGAAATCCTATAGAATGGCAAAATGTATAGAGTTGAGAGTAATATAGCAGGTGTCTTAAAGCTTATACTAGCAAAAACTTTAAAGCTTATAACGCTCCCCATTTTTGGAGTAAGCTTTACCTTAGATATTGTACATTGGACTTAATATTCTTAATTTATTATGAGTAAAAAATGGAGAAAGAAACCAAAACAAATCTGACAGTCCAAAATTCATGGTGTACTGGAAACCTACATTCTGTTTTTTCTAACATGAGCAGTATAAATTAATAAATATTTACATGTCGATGCTGTAGTGTAAACATTACAATGCTCTTTTAAAATGAAGTAAGAATTAATAGGAAAAAATTTGAGGAGAGATCAGGCTGGCTTCTTTAGCTATTATTGGTGTTTGAAGAATTACTTTCTTTGAACAAAAATAGGCAAATATTAGAATTATAGCATGCCTTCTAAATGTTTATGTTTTTCATGATTTTCATGATCCATAAAACTGTACACGAAAAATAATAGCGCATTCTGAATGGTAAGATTTAAAATTCTCACTATTAATATTTCATTTATTTATTAGGAGCTTTTATTTTAAAGAATTTTGCTTTTAATATAAGTGAGTAATTGTTTTATGTTTTCAAAGGAATAATAATGACTTTGTGTTGCATTCTAGATAGTTCGGAATTTAGGAATGCGACTTTTATTTTAAGGTTGCATGGGATCTCCCAAAGGCATTTCACTTTTGACCTTTAGATGAAATAAATGGATGTTCGTTTTTTTGTAGAATGGACAGAGTCTGCTGGTCCAGAGTAAAGGCATTTTTATTTAGCACACAGTCAAGCTTTATGTGAAGAATTAGATATACAGATTAAGCTACAGTACTAAAATGAAGTAATGCCAGTATAATGCCAATCTTGTTCTCCCCCTAAGTAAGTTTTATATCCTTAGATTCAAACTACTGATGATGATCTGCACTTGTAGCTTTGCTGTAGATTCTGTGCTTCTAATTCTCCATTTATGATTTTGTATGAGAGGAAATGCTTGTGGGTGTATGTGTGTGCTAAGGATCAAAATCTCCCTCTCTAGGAGAGGTTACTCTATATGAATTTCTATGTGATTCTATATGAATGAATCTCTGAGGTTACTACTATATGAATTTAAAAACTTTGGGTTGTAATTAATAGGGAATTGGCAAATGGCAAGATTACAAATTCTGTAGTACATATGTATTAAAGCATGTTTTCCTGTTATTATTGTGTTTGTCACATGTTAATCTTCTTTGTCCTCCCCCCAAGGGATAACACGTGCAATATTGTTGTGTGGGCTTGAGTCTTGAAATAATGTATATAGACTGTGCTTGGATTGTAGGTAGGGAGAGCAAAATCAAAAAAGTTCCATGTACGAGAAGCAAAAGATGGAGAGCTGTATCATGGCATGCCACAGTTTCTCCAGAAATTCATTCCATAGAGCTGTTTTTGTTGTCTTTTTTTTTAATGCATGTGTGCATAAGGTGGGTGAGAATGATATTTGCCTCTTGCCTGGCAGTTTTTCCAACTTCCCAGTGATGGGAAAGACACCAAGAGGTGACTGAGAGCTGGTCAGCAGCTATGGCTGCTGCTTATGGAATACCCATTCAGTAGTACTGGTAGTACCATTGCCAAGAAAGGCAAATGAAGATTAACACTACCCTAAGGACTGGTATAAGGCAGTCAGCCAAGAGGGTAAGAGTTAATAGTTTTTAAAGAGGAGGGAAGGGCTTATTTTCTTAATAGTATGCAAGAAAGGGGCTTTTCCAGAAGAGACTCTAACACCTGGGTTTACCCTCATAAATGTGGGGGTAATAAAGTATATAGAGTAGTATTAATCACTGTCCTAAAAGCTGATACTTTGAATCAACTGGTATAGGAGTAAATTATGGCACCTCAGTATTGAATTGCAGGTCATTTTGTTTTTCAGAAGGCTTTTAATGGATTTCAGTATTTGAATGCATTTAAGATTTTTTGTAAGGTTGGACCAAAACCTAAATCTTGTGCAGGCATAATTTCATTGAGAAGCAGTACATCTGGGCCTGAATGGGATTTCGCAGAAACTAGGTCTTTTGAAAACCTGTTTCTAAAAATATTTGGGGCTACTGAGCTCTTGAATAGTCTGAGTTAAGTGCAAATGGTTTGCACTTTGTTTCTCTGAACCACCTCAACTTTGTAGCTTGAGCCTCTCTTTGTATTTAGATGAAAGAATTGCAGCGAAAGCTAAAACTTATAGGCTGCAATAGTGCCTGCAGAGCTGCTTTTGTAGGCAAGAGATGGCTCCAGCAGATGAGGGGAGAAAAGAGCATGCCTTTGTGCAGGGTCCTTGGGCCTCTCCTCTGCCTATTTGTTTTGTAGATGGGCTATTTAGTTTTAATGAGCTTTCTATACTGTGCTCCCAGTCAGTCAGCTCCACTGTTGTGGAGGGAATGGATTCTCAGGTCTCTTGCTGTCTTTGATTTTTATCAAGTGTAGAAACAAGGGCGAAAAAGGCATTTCCTTTCCCAGTGTCGGCAATGAAAGTGATAAATAGAGAGAGCATCCCCGAGTGCTAGCTGCTTATGCTAAGCAGGTTTCACTGGGCACTGGTTCCACTCCTCACTGGCAAGGATGCAAAAAGAGATGTTTTTGTCTCGTTTTTTATTTGTCCTGTGGGCTTGAATTAACCTGCATGCTTTTGTCTGATGATTAACGATAATATTTGGGCTCAATGGGCTTATGGGCAAGAGTGTGTATTTCTTATAAGAAATAAAATTCTCACCAATTTTTTTGAACTAGGCATATGAGTTTGGGGAAGGTTCTTACTTTAACTATATCAGAATAACTATCAAGAATCTGTGGGAAAACAACATTTGCAGAGCTTCCTCTTCCCTACATGGCACGAGGCAGGAGGGAAACGGGCAAAACAAAACAAAGGCTCCATATAGGTGACGGTCTGAACAAGTGTGAATCATAGGCACCCAAAACACAATTTCCTGTTTTATGGAAGCAGTGAGTTCAGCAATCCCCTCTGTATCTTGGCTGCAGAAAAAACATTCTTGCGCGCGTCCAAGTATTTAACCCATCGTCCAGTTACACTTGTGAAAAATACAGAATGCTTAGAGCCCATAAAAGGAGATAATTTGAAGTTAATAGACACAGAGCTATGTAGCACATAAATGGAATGCAGGCGGCCGTGTGTTTTAGTCTTGTATTCTACTTTATTGAATTATCCTAATCTGCCAATTTAACTCATGTCTGTACTAAAAAAAAAAAAGTTCAGCATGACATAACAGAAAGCTGCTTGTGTGCCTGCCTTGTTGCCGCGGGTCTTTCACAATGCTTTAACTTTCCATAAGCCTGAGGACTCCGAGCCGAAACTCAGTGTGGGTGAAAAGCAGCAGAATGAACAGTGGAAACTCAAGGGCTCATGAAAAGGTTGTCCAAAAACCGGGACAACTGGCTGATACATATTAACCTGAGCGAGTTAAATATACAACTTGATTTATGGAGCACAAAATTGCTTTAGCAAGTGAAAGCACCTAAGACTGTACATGCAGTCAATTTCAATTCCTTGCTTTTATTTTTTTTAGTTAATAAGTAATGCGTTAGTTACTGTGTGCTTAATGTAGGCTCCAGTGAATAAAATTCAGTGTATCTGAGTATGTCAGATGAGGCAGGAACTGTTACTAACGCATCAAAATCAAGTCAGTCATGACAGCCTCTAATATTTAAGGCTGAATGATTTGAAAGCAGAGAACTTCACATAGAATATTTTATATCTTAAAGCATTTTAAATAGATTTGAGAAGCAGCAGCAATGTCCAGATGGCTGAAAGGCCCAGATGTTGGGGCTTGCTTTGGAGTCCGGAGCTTCTTGGTATAGAGTGATGCGTTCGAACCTCCCTTCTCTATGTTACATAGCATTAAGTAAGCAGAAGACGTGGGGGCCCATGTCTACCTAGAGGTAAACCCATTTTTATTTTGAAGGCTGTCATATTTCTGACATCAAGAATAAAGCAGTAGCAGACAGCAGTAAGCATCTCCTGTGTGCTTACGCACTCTGAGAGGGAATCCTGTTGCTGGAGCATGGAGGAGCATGGCAGGAAGGACACAGAAGAGGGAGAGCAAGGTAATTTTGATTGCAGTGGTCCCCAAATCCTGTTTGTAGCCTTTCTGCTTCAGAATCCTCCATCATCATTCCGTCCACATCTGGGTTCCTCAGGACCTGAAAGACACAGACCTACTGGAGCAAATCCAGTGAAGAGCCATGAAGATGAAGGAAAACAGCATACACGAAGAGACTGAGAGAGCTGTGACTGTCTTGCCTAGAGAAGAGAAGGCTCAGGGGGCATCTTATCAATGTGTGTAAATAGCTGGTTGAAGGGTATAAAGAAGAGAGGCCAGATTCTTCTCAGTGGCCACCAGTGACAGGATGTGAGGCAATAGGTGTAAATGGAAATGGGAAATCCCACTTGAACATAAGAAAACACTTCTTCACTGCAAGGGTGGCCACTGGAACAGGTTGCACAGCGAAGTTGTAGAGTCTCCATCCTTGAAGATATTCCAAATCCAGCTGGATATAGTCCTGGGCAACCTGTTCTAGATGACCCTACTTTGAGCAGGAGGTCTGGACCAAAGAGTCTCCAGAGGTCTCTGTCAAAATCAATTTTTCTGCGACTGCGATTCCTTCTTTTGTTCACCCACGGACGCATTTGTGTATGTCTGCAACCCAGAGCTGTCCTCAAACGTTCCAGCCACAACACCCTCCTGCTAAACAGGTAGTCCAGGTAGTCCTCCTCTTCATTCCCCAGTGCCATAGCCAAAGGTTTCTTCTCAGTTCCACCTTTCCCACTTGAACTCAAATCCCTCACACCGTATGATTCCCTAATTCTGAATTGCCCCATAACTTTCAGCCCACAAGAGCTAGGGCTGCAGCTGCTCAGCTCACTTCTACTTGGCTTTTAAACTGCTTTGTTTCTCTGGCTCTTCTGTGCTTCTCTCATTAGTTGCTATACCGACTGAGCCTTATGCACCTCCTGTGTCCCCCTTTTCCTAAGGTCCAGCTCTTTCCTTTCTAGAGGTTTTGTGATTATTAGATATCCACCAGAGCATTAATATATGGAAGCCTTAAAGTGTGCAACCTTATGGTGGCCCAGTGTAGCTGAAGCTCCAGAGACTAATCTGTATATGTGCAGATCTGTTTGATCTAATTGAAGATGATTTGACAAGTAGTAATATAAATTAAAACACAGGCAGTTCCATCTCCATGTGAGGAGGAACTTCTTTGCTGTGAGGGTGACAGAGCCCTGGAACAGGCTGCCCAGAGAGGCTGTGGAGTCTCCTTCTCTGGAGGTCTTCCAAACCCACCTGGACATCACCCTGTGCCATGTGCTCTAGGGGTCCCTGCTGGAGCAGGGGGTTGGACTAGATGGATGGATCTCTAGAGGTCAAACCTCAACCATTCGGTGTTCTCTGTGTGTGTTCTGTGAGTTTTACCCTCCTATATTACAGCATGTTTGAGATGTGCATCGTAAAAGTTTACTGCTGAAGATTACTGATGTTCTTCCAGACTGTCTTGCGTATGGTCAGTTTGGAAGACTTAGGCACAATTGTTCCACTGTGAATTTTAGAAGCATATGGTCAAGAATGTATGTATTCCCTATCCCATTTGTGCAGCTGCTAGCAAACACTTGGTACTATCTCTTGCTTTAGGGAAAAAAGTAAAGAACGTGCTGTACCCGTGTGTGAGTCATGGTTCATTTATTTTCTCTGAGAAATTCTAAATGCTGTATTGCATGACATTTGTCATCTTTGTGTACAGTGGAAAAAATATACCACGCCAGGAATATCAATGAAAGTCCTCTCAATAACCAAAAACAGGCAAGCAAGTTCCCTTTGGATCTTTTTTTTTTTTTTTTTCCACTAAAGTGATCTTTACTATGGAACAAATGTTGATGATTGCCTGAGAATTTAAAGCTGAGTAAGTTTTGAGATCATGAGATCACACTGCCTGCCTGACTAACCAGCATTCTCCAGTCTCACAAGTCTGAGGCAAACCTGTCTGTTTGTTTTGAACTGAAAGCATTTGTTTTTTACATCAATAATTATTTGTGAGATTTGTAGCTTCCTCATGTTTGCTGGATCAAGTTGCAATGGATAAAAGACGGTAAAGAGGAAAATCAAAACTGTCTATACTCAGATCTGAGGGACAGCGAGGACATCTGTCACGAGGTCCATCTCCCAGTTTCTCTCCCCAGCATATTTGAACTACTGCTATTACTCTGGCAAGTTCGTAATGCAGCAGGCATTTCTCCCTGCCCCTTTTGCCCCCACCCCCAGCACCATGGACTCCCCTTTCATTGAGAGTTAATGTTTGGCTTAGCGCTGCCCTAACAGCTTACTACAGCTTGTTCTCTGGAACCTACTCTATCTTATAATGGATTTGATACACATTCTCAGAAGAAGAGGGATAATGTGATATTTGTCCAATGATATTTGTGGGGGTGTTGGAGAAAAATGAATCGAGACACTAAACTGCTGTTAACATTCAACCCAAATAATCATGAGTTTTCAAAAGGCTGTATTTGTGAGCGCACATTTCCCTAGTCTTTGTTCTTAGATTGCACTTAATAGACTGTTTATAAACATTCATCCTAAACAACAAGCCCTAACATAAAGACATGGTAATTGGTTGCTGTGGTGTTTGTTGTAAGAAAATAAAAACTTCAGAGCAACTTTTTAATAAAATAAAAGGATATAAAATAAATATAGAAGTATTTTAGGGGTGTTCTATATTTGATTTTCACCTGCAGGGAGGAACTATTTGGGATTATGAAGCTGGTGATAATGATTGTTGAACTAGAATTTTCATAATTGGTAAGAAGTGAAGAAGAATAAATGAGAATGATGTTTAAAAAAAAGCCTATTCGGTAGACTCGGAGATGTTTGGGTGGGATCCTACTGGAAACAAGCCTAACCGACTAAAGAAAACTTGTGGTCCCTTTAAGTAATGCAAACAACATGGAGTATATAGCTCACCAAAATGGAAAAAAAAAAAAAAAATCAAAAAAGAAAACCACAAAAAGCACACACAAAGTGTAAGGGGAAGCTAGTTAACATTGTTAAACAAACAAACAAACAAACAAACAAACAAACAAACAAATAAATAAATAAATAAATAGGTAATGCTGCCAAATGGCTAAGAATCAGCCCAAGTAACATGGACATGTGAGGACAAATTCAGAAAGGTCAGACTGAGATCCTGAGCAAGGAGCACAATAGAGAACATTCAATATGTTTGTAAACAGTAAGAGAAAACCAAAGGCTAGAAGTTGCTTGTTCATAAATGGAGGGGGAAAAACTCATGATGAGAAAGACTCTAAGGAAAGATACAAGTCCTCAAGTATATAAAAAAATTACTAAGAAATGGAGAATAAATTCTTCTAGTGCTGCAAATAACAGGAGGGATCATATTAAACTGTTAGGATTCAGGGTAGCCCTTAGAAAATCATCCAAATTATAAAGAAACGGAGCACTGAAGCAGGTTACCTTGGTAGCTTTTAAAGAAAGAACAGACTATGTTCTCTCTATGAAGAACAGCGATCATAGATGCCACCTTGAGCCAGCAGGTTTAATGGCTCCTTGAGTTCTTTTTTCAGGCACCATTTCCTACATCAGTAACTTAAGAGGAAACCTGTGGTTACTGGCTGATGCGCACAGTATCAGGAATTCAGATGTGTAGACACCGAGCTACATGCAGTCTTCAGAGAAACTTGTTTTGCTTCAGAGTACCTTAAGACTGTTAAGCACATTAAAGTATGTGCTCTTACAGTTGCCTCAAACACTGGCAATTACGGTCAGTTTCAGTGTGCATCCGTGAACACTTGTAAAAGTAATCAAACCTTTTTATATATTTTGTTCATATGTTTTTGTCCTCCATCTCCAACTTTATAGAATGCAGGAAGATCCTTTACAAATGCTCCCTCTGGGAGCATCCCTTGTGTTGGGAAATTGTCTTAAATGATTTTGGGAGAGACTTGCCTGATGATTTTACATTTGAGCAACGTTTCTTCTGTCCTCTCAGATCTTGATAATATTCAGTCTCATTTAACTTCTCTTTGGGAGTAATGTCCAGGGAAATCTGGCAAAATGCCTTGTTTGAGTGCACCTCAAACTGATTGAGAAATAATTATGAAAAAGTTTTTTTAAAGTTTTTTTTAAGCTCTCCTTTGAGGGCTGTATGCCAGATTAAGAGCCCAGCTGCCTGTCTCTCATGACTCTTCATTTGAATTTTTCTTTTTCAGCAAGACAAAAAAAGCAAAAATAATTCATTATGAGAAAATGGTTAGCTAAGATTTTCTTTCATCAAAGAACAGGAAGGGTTTTTTTAAGCATTTCACAAGAAGGCCTCACCTCTATTTGATTAATTATTTAATTAATTATTTCTTGGACTGAATTTCCATGGGAGGTATTGGGAGATTCCTAAAAATTTCAGTGAAAGCAACTGAACTGATGGACAACCTGTTTTGGAACAGACGGCGCCTGATGGCATTTGAGACCTCTTTTGAGTTGGAAAGTTTCTTAGAAAAAACGGATGCATGTTGTTAACATTCCAGCCGATTTTGAGAGGAAACTCCAAACCCTCCTTTTAGAAGGCTCTTTCCTCATCTCTCTTGCTTGCCCTCCCACATACACAGCTTCTCAGCACTGCTTACATTTTTTACACAAAACACATGTAATGGGGCAGTTTATCACAAAGACAGAGCTAAAATATGGATCTCTCAATTTATTTAGCACATGGCCCTACATGTATTTCTGTAACATGCAAGTTACAGAACTTGCATTGAGTTACCAGCGTCACAGATTTAGTATCTGTGGGCATTTTTTAAAGCAACACATTTGTTATAAAAGTTATGCTTCCATTAGTGGCGAAAGAAGCTCATTGCTACAGTGATATGTCTTTGCAATTTGAGATGATATTTCTGTTCAGAGCTTAGACTTTGTACAATTTATAATAGTAAAAAATCCCAAATCCTTGATACTCTTAAACTGCAGGCACAGTCTGCATTGCCCCTGTATTTACTTACCTACTTATTCCAGACTAGAAGAACCAGGGATGGAGAGGAGAGGCTTCTCTATGCTTCTCCAGGCTTCATTCCATTTGATCAACACTCCTGCCTCAAGTACTGCTCTGTTTCATATTCTGCAGTTCCACATGACCAGTTCCAGATTTCCACTGTGTCAACACCCAGAAGGTCTTCTGATTTCCCTTGCTGAGGCCACCCTTCTTCCATCTGCCCTGATTATGGCTGATGTCTTCTTCACCTCCACCTTGGGTCCCATTTCTGGTGGCATTAAAACACAAAAGCACAATGAGAATCAAAAACTGTAACTCACAAGTCCTCTCAATATAATCACTGGTGAATTCCGCTCCCAAGGAAGATAGAGTTTATCATCTGTGTCATTAGCCACCTTTCTTCCTTGTCCAGTCTGCCTTTTGCCATGCGAAGCACCAAACCTGGGCCTCATTTGGCATTGTGCACAATATGTCCTGCTCAAGGGCAGGGGCTTCATTTCATCCACTACTCCATTTCACCATAGTTAAAGGATTGATTTTTTTTTCCCTTGATTTGCCAGTTGCTGAATTATTGCAGTGCTTACAATATGCATATAATTAAAATATATTTAATGACCTGTTTTTTAATAGTTAAGGTCTGATTAAGGTCTAAATAGGCTAGGCTGAGAGCAAAACTGATCCAGCTTCCGAAGGAGCTCATGCCAAACCTGCATTCGGAAGCTGCTGTTCTAGAGAGCCTTAACGAGAGCCATGTTGCTTTTTTCTCAGAAACATTTTATCTCCTCTCTTATTAAGCCACATAAAAGAAACTTTAAGGGGACCGATTAGCTCTGAATACTATTTCAGTAAATTGGTGACCATACAGCTGCATTATCCGTTTGTCTAATGAAGGCTGATAGTGGAAGCTCATCTGATTTCTGTTCCTGTGAGAAATCATTAAAAAGTTAAGTGGGTGTTTTATGAAGATTACCGCAATGAGTAAAAAATTTTTGCCTAAAATGAAATCTTCAATTGACATGAATATGTAGCAGGACCGCTGAAACTCCAGGATTCTGAACAAGGAGAGTATATTAAATAATTATTTTTTTCTAATTGTGTTTTCTAAATTTTTTACTTCAATAATTAGTAATTAATAATAATAATTGCTCCATTAATTAAATGCTTTGGTTTTGAAGTATGCTAAATATCTCCAGCTGATTAATGTACCCTGCTGAATGGCTTCAGTCTCAAAAGAAACTGTTTTTTGCACTCTCTCCTAGAGGTTAAGGGTCAAATGTTGACAAATGGTGATTGACCGGGTTTAAGAAAATTTCACAGTGTCATTTGAACCAATGTAGTTAATACTGCGTCAAAGTTTACAACATTTCCTGTTTTCACTGCTTTGTAATTGTAATCTAATCTCTTTTGGTTTGGAAGGGAGATTAAGTCATAGTCAGAGACTAATTTTCAAAAAACGAAAGTGCACAGAAAGTCAGCTGGTTTTGCGTGAAAGTGAAAATATAAAGCGAGTTAAAATAGACTTCTAGTTGGAAATGAAAAGGCATTGGCAAATTTTACATTTTCCAGGGTAGTCCCTAAAAAGCAGATATTCAACATACACCTCTAAAGTGTGGTTATTCCAAAGATCTTGTAGAAAATCCATTTCTGTAAAAATCCATTTCTGTAATCCAATTTTCTAAATCTTGAAAGTACTTTAAGAGTTGTTAAAACTAGTGATATAATTTCAATTTATTATTTTAAAGCACTTTTACTATGTAATATGCATTTCTAGCTGTTAGTATAAATAAAATTAGATATGCAATATCCAAATGGCTAACATAATGCTTCCTCTTATTTGGAATAAAAAGATAACACTCAAACTTGAATCTGATGATCCCTCATTAGAGCTATGACCCTCCCTAAGTGTGCAGGAAGGTGTTATTCTAACTTATCCGGCTCTGCTTTTCATCATGCTGCTGTTGAAGCTCTGTATTATGTAAAAAATATTTTTTTCTCTAGATAGTTATTTTAAATTAAATCTTAAATTTTAAATTACTCTTCTCCAGAGTAAGTACCGACAGGACAAGAGGAAATGGCCCCAAGTTCTGCTAATGGAGGTTCAGCTTAGACATTCAGAAGAATTTCTACATGGAGAGAGTAGCCAAGCATTGGAACAGACTGCCCAGGGAAGTGGTCGAGTCACCGTCTCTGGCAGTGTTCAAGAAACACATTGATGAGGCACTTGGGGACATGGTTTAACAGCCATGGTAGTGATGGGTTTACGGTTGGACTTGGTGGTCTTGAAGGTCTTTTCCAACCGTAATGATTCTATGACTGTATGAACTACCTACTTATAATGGCTCCATGAGGCAGGCCTCTACATCCAGTAATAGTTGCAGCTTTTAAGGTCAAGGTGGCCCAATTCAGTGGGAGATGGCTTATACTGTAAAGTTAGCAAGCCCTCTAGCATTAGCACAGACTCATAAATATAAAAGCCACCACCACATAAAAGCTTGTGAACATGTACGCATGTCATTTAGGAGCACGCTGTCACTCAAGCATAGGTGTGTTTCTTTCCCACTTTGGAGTCAACTTAGCCACTTCCCATGGGCAGGAAGGTGTCCGTGCCCCTGTGGGGAGGATGGCAGTTCCTTCGTTCTCCATCAGTTTGTTCATCTCCAGCTCTGGTAAGGCCTTCTGTCCTCCTCTGTCATAGGATCCTGTTTCAGCTCTCTGTTTCTCGTCTGCTCAACTAACTTTTTTTTTTTTTTCCTCCTTGTCTCAAGCACCAATTGCTTCCCTTTTTCATTTGTTTTCAGTGTCATCACTTGCTTTATTCCTTCACTTCTGTTTATGAATACTATTTGTATTTTTGCTATGTTATAGCATTCACATACAAGCAATTGTTAGGTCTTATGGAGCTAACTCATTATTATTCATTCAAGAACTCATTAAGTCTTACAGGATTCATATTCAGGTATTTATAACTTAGCGGTTTCTACAGTTCTAGAATAACTTGAAGTAATTTGCCATAGCTTAGTATGGCTTTATTAATTAGATTTAAAACTATAAAAGAGCCTACAAACTCTTCTTCTTCCCCAAAATCATTAGGTAGTTAGTACAAAATGCTTTAATGTCTAAGAACTCTGTCTAGCTCTGTCTCAGTAAGTCATTGTGGACAAGTACAAAAAGAAACTCTTACATGAGGAATTTTTCTGGGAAGCAGAATTAAGCAGTATTAGTAAGTCTGTGAATTTATCGGTGTATTTTACAGTCTGCCGTTTGCAAAAACGACCAAAAAAGGCCATAGAAAGGAAGAATTTCAGTACTTTTTTTTTTTTTTTTTTTAAGAATCCGAGTTTTGTTGAGCATAATTTGCTTTAAATGTGCAAAGCCTTTTCTTTATAGGCTTGTTTTGAAAGATGCAAGATTACCCTATTGATAAGTTTTTCATATTTCCTTGCGCAACCAGCTCCTCTAGTCCTAAAACCTTGAATTTGAACTTGGTATTGTACCATACCTTGTATTTGGTACACTGCAGCCAAAGCTGACAGAAGAATAAAAAACCTATTCTTTGGTCTTGCTGTTTTTTAAACCATGGAAATCCTTTTGGTAATGAAGTATTAATCTCCAGAAAATGTACAGGTTTCATCTGTAAAGGATGATTCTTTGCAATATTGATTCTGTACAGTCTGTTTAGGAGGTAGGAAACCTGCATTCAGAATGTAGAACTGAAAACTTTGAAATTAAACAGGTGCTAAAATGCTGGTTGATTTTTTACCCATCTGTTTTGATTATTTTAAGCAACTAGATTATCATCACCCTACATTTTATACACTGATGGGTTATAGAGATAATATTACTTGTAAAGCCTCTTCCAGGTAACTTCCCCAACCTTCAGGATTAAGTGTCCTGTAGATGGACCTCACTCATGTCCTAATCTCAGTGAAAACACTAGTGTCACTCAGTGCAGATAAGATTTTGATTTCCATCTGAGCATCGTCTGCATATCAAACAGTCATGAATTTCATAGTATCACACGCAGGCACAAAGCAAAGTTGTTAATAACTCATTGGAGAGAATAGATGAACAGTCATTAATAGGAGGAAATGATCACACCTAATGTGTATTTCCGACATTCAGGAGCGAGGTCCCATGGTCACAGTTTGTCCTTCAGGCGAGTTTGCATAGTGAAAGAAGACAATGTCTGCTCTAGCTAAACCAAGTCCCAGAGCTACTGAGGGCCAAATGCTGGATTACAGTTACAGTTCTTACTTAAATGAGGGGTCGGCAAACCCTCATTTCATTTTCTTAAAGCTCCTGCTGTAGGAAATTAGGATTCCCATTACTGAAATGTGCTATATATATTGTATTAATTTCTGTTCTACGAAATTGTGAGTGGTCATCATTTCAGGCAGTAATTTCAGAAGTTTTGTAAGTTTTGCTGGTTTTGTTTTTTTGTTTCTGAAGGAAAAAGGCAAAGCTCTTTTTCTTCAAAAGGTTTTACTTTTTTTTTTTTAATACAGCAGTTTTGGCAAATGGGGTCTGTGATACAGCAGCTCACTGCAAGACCTCTATTTGAAATCTGGGGAGTGGGAACTAATACAGAAACTTACAGATCACATCTATCAGAGGCATTTATAAGTCATTGTTAATGCTCCGGATCAGTTTGATTTGGCCCACAGTCAAACACTGGATTGACAGAGCAGACTGACATCCGGTTACTGCTGCATGTGTAACCGTCTGTGGTATTACTGGATGGTAGGCTACAAAATAGTGTCCCCAGGGGCACGTGGCAGCGGTGCGAGCCCTCCCACAGGAAACACTTGCTCGGGGCACGCAACACACTGCCGTGGGCTGGGTTAGTGCGTGAGCTGGTAGCGTGTCTGCTGCTGTGCAGGGCCTGTGGTTGCATGAGCAACGCTCCAGACATGGGATCAAGCTGCCCACTCAGGCCTCCCTGAGGAGGAGAGATTAATGCAAAGGACGAACTCTCTACCCAGAGAAAGGGATCTGAACTATCATAGGTCACTTCAGTTTGTCCTTCAATTTTTCACTGCCAGTGATATCTCTTCATCAGCGTTACACAGTTAGCAGTCTCTTGGTCAAAGATAATCCAAAGTCTCCTCAAATACATGAGATGTTTTAGGCTTTAGAACTATATGTTAGAAGTAGCACTTTCCGTAAGAATCAAATCATGCAATATCTATAGTTGATAACATTTCATTACTCCTTCAAAATAGTTTCAAAATAGTCAAATAATGCAGAAAATCATTTAGAGGCTTTGTGAGGATAAAATCCTTGCTTCTGCACAAAATGATAACACAAAGTCATCTAGCAGGAAGGAAGGATGTGAAAAACCAAAAGGACGAAGGCTGCTCCACTAATGAGTATAACAGATCTTTATGTGGTACAAATTCCCTGATGTTTCCATCTTCCCACAGATTCTATTTTTGCATGGAGTTTTTCCAGGGAATGAAACGGTGATTCCATGATCTAAAAGGTGATACAAGTTACTGTTACATCAGGCCCTGATTAGAGAAGTTTTAACATGTTCCTATTTTTAATACATGGACAGTTCAAGAAGGCTACTTAAGTGTCCTCTATGATGTCATGCTGTTGAGCTAAAACCAGAAAATAAAATTTGTTCCAATGTAAAATAAGAGTGGCTTAAATAAGGACAATTGACCTTGGTTGTGATCTTTTGAATATTTTCAGAAAATTCCCTCTGTGGAGACATGAGATGTCTTCAGAAGAGAAAACTGGTAAGAGACTGAAATTTTTCATGTGTGAGAAATGAAACTAGTTAAATGTATATACGTCAGGGATAAATAGCTGATAAAGACACGATCCTACATTGGAGGTTAAAGAATATGTAATATTTTGACCATTAAGGCCATTCATTTGCTAAAGTTCTTTTGCTTGGAAAAAAGAAAAACGTTTTAATCACCTTTATTAAACGAGTGTGTGACCAAAGTTATACTTCTATACCCAAATTCAAATGAATAACACTTTTTTTTTCAAAATTGCTAAGTATCCACCTTCTTTTTATATGGTTGTGTCACGCGGTAGCCACCAGACTCTGACCGAAGACCATGCTGCAATGAGTGGGATCTACTTAGTGCTCAGCGACACTGGCAGTTCTGCTGCTAGTTTTGATTTGTACCACCACAGAAATGTTAACATTAATGCTAATACTGTTGCTAAACAAAACTTTTTGCCAATATTTTTTTCCCTTTCCGTGTGTTGTGGTATGGGCATACTTATAAATACAGTCGCCTTGATTTTGAATTCTGTTGAATTTCATTGATTGAAATTTTTTTTTTTTAAGGAGTTGAAAGAAAAGCTAGCTAAAATACAAATATTAATGACCAAGCCTGATTGTCCTGCCTGCAGGTTCTGGAATATGAATGTCTTACTCATCTTTGGAACAATCTGCCATTTTTTACTGCCTCGTATTTATAAATCAGAACTCCTAATCCCACATGTAGTTTCATTTCCTTCCTTCCGTTCTGCAGTCCTGGTGTGCTCTGAGCACTGCCAGCCTACCATCGTGTGGTACAGATCTTGCTGGGCTAAGAAATGAGGTTAAATAGAAAAGTCTCTGTCGAGGGGGTTTGGTGGGGTGGACTCCTACAGCAATAGGCTGCGTTTACATGGCAGGGCGTTGTAGGTGGGATCGCTTTCACTCCAGGCCTTTCCTGGGCTTCCAGTTCTGTATGTGTGTGATTGGGACGGCTATAAATTGTTCCCTCTTCTTGTTGGCTTTGAGAACTACTGCAGGTTTCATATTCTAATACCTAAATACCTTCTGTGTGCTTTTCTAACAGTGTTTATGACTTTGATTGACTGTTTTATCTTTATCTTATTAGGGTATTTTTCAAAACCACATTATTTTACTGAGGATCAAATAAACTGTTCGAGACAGGGAACAATAAATATTGTAAAACCTTAATAGATATAAATACCGCCTTTCAAATAAGCACCTGTGAAATTAAGGGATTAATTCTCTTGCATAACTTTTGCTGACGTCAACTTTGGTTAAAATGTGTTCATGATATCTTTATCAAACAGACGAACTCTGCTTTAAAAGCATAAGTTATTTCATATTTGACTTTTGTTTCAAACTCTTGATTACATTAGAGCAAAGAATGATCCATTAGCAACTTCAAATGGAGTTACCACTAGCCCTCTCCAGAAATGTGAGCTGGGCCCTAAACAATTGTGATACTGTCTTAAAAAGAAAGCTTTTTAAAAATAGACTCAAGTTACTTAGAAATGTATTTAGTTTTGATTTTTAGGTTGCATAATTCCAATCTATAAGACAGTCAAAGGAATAATACTTTTAAATGAAAAGCATAGAAGGTTTTCATATAATTCCAGTTTAAAGTAGAATGCCAAAGATCACAGGACTTATTACAGTCATGGATATCTGCAACAGGGCTGTAAGGAAGGTAGTCACAAGTTTAAGGTTAGTTATATGTAGCCAGAATTAATACTCTTTTCAATAATGAGCCATTTTTAATATGGAAATACAGCAATTTTCAGCACTTTGATTTTCTTTAACTCTTCAAACAATGTAAATATGAAAATCTTTTAAAAAGTGATATTTAGATATGTGGTTGAAAGTGTTGTCTGTTCTAGTGAGCAGTTTGGGAATACATCTGGTGCAGTAAAAAAGTTGCCATGAGAATGACATGTTCTGAACTTTGCATTTTAATATGACTTTTGCAGATGTGCTGGCATTGAAAGAAGGTCTCGTGATGTGACTTTGGGTGGTTTTGCTTACATTTTTCATTTTTATTCCTGTTTTTGAGGACACTTATTACTCAAATTTGTCAATATTTGCATTTCTTGTTGTAGCAAAATTATTAAGCTGAGCATTTTTTAATTGGTGAATCTATTCAGGATGTTCTGAAACTGCTAGACTAAATTATAGTTTGTAAACAGCTTTACTTCTGGCACTGAAATGTGAGCAAATCAATTCTCACTTAGTGTTATGCAAGTGTTCACATTTTTAGTGTGCCTTATTTGAGGTAAATTTTCATTACTTGAGGGTAGCTTCTTGAAGGTATGC
Source organism: Eudromia elegans (assembly GCA_003342815.1). Lineage (NCBI taxonomy): Eukaryota > Metazoa > Chordata > Aves > Tinamiformes > Tinamidae > Eudromia > Eudromia elegans. Next base: position 759,399 of record PTEX01000188.1, read on the forward strand.
TTATATGTGGTGTGAGGAACACACCACAGGCCACAAGAATGTGGATATAATGTAAGGTTTTCACAATCAGAAATTTTTTAATTTCTTTAGCAAAATTACTACTTTGCATACTGCTACTGTTACATATGTCCCTTATCTTTCAATTGTTCATTGCCTGGGAAATATCTAAGGAAAGAGCACTGGGTAATTCCTTTTCAACATCTGAGTTCCCTGAAATTGCCTGTGGTTTAAAAATTATGACATAAAGCCATACTGATAGTGCCACTATGTATTTTTGACAAATAAGAAACCTGTCTAAGCTTGCAGTCACATTATAACTGGTGGTTGAATTCTGTTCAGCTCTGTGGGAAAGGCAGGAGGTTGATGAATCAGTTTTGACAAAAATTAGGATATCATACCTTATAAAACAATAATAAAAGAGATACTTAAATGGACGTACAGGTACAGAGAATAGAAAATAACTCTGAAGTTTATCAAGGAAAAATTTTGTCCAGCATATCTTTAGAGATGCTTTTAACCTCATTTCACTAATGCAAATAGAAGCAGAAGCATCTATGAGTAAATTCAGGTTAGATTGCTGTAGAAGAGAGTACGCTCAATAGTATTTTCCTCGGGACCTCTGCCCCTTTCTGGCACAGTAGCATGCAGGAGCTCATAAGCACATTCGCTTAACAGCTTTTTTCAGTGCACGGTGAAATGGCAGGGGCCTTATATAATTGAAGCATTTGTGAAACTGGTATCAGTCTTGAACCACGAGTCTGGCTTAAGCACAATTCCCACCAACGGTCCCCACGCCTGCTTGCACCATATTGCTGCTCCTTTGGGACAGTGTTTTGTGGGCTGACCCTAACATGAAACTAGCTCAAGAAGATAAAATGACCTGTTAGACCAAAAAAAAAAAAGAAAAAAGGGAAGAAGAAACCCCACTCTACTACATCATGTAGTTTAGCCCAGCAGGGAAAGGGAAAACCTGTGGCAGGTCCCCCCTTGTGCTCTATGGCTTTCCATGAATCCTACTTAGATCCTTTTGGTGCCTCGAACCTCTTAATGGCGAGATATTCTTTTCAAGGAGCTCCCAATATGACACTGCCCTTTTCTGTAATAGCCCAAGTCTAATGATTTTGCAGAACTGTTTCATTTTTTGCCAGTGAATGAGATCTTGAGTGTTTAGTATTGAGCTGTTGACAGACGATCTCGCTGTGCTGTATTTGTTTTTTTAACTGTAAATAGCAAGCAAGGCTCTCAAAGCCTAGGGATATCTGCTGCTTGTTATTTACCAATGCAAGAAATCACAGTTATGCATTATCTGGCTGCTTCTTGCTGTTTTCAAATAAACTATACACAAAATATTTACAGCTATATCTCTATATTCATCAGCGTTTGCACTCCTGTTGACCTCTACATGTGGAATGCAGGTCAGGTATATGTTTAATTTTACTCAGCTTTAGCTTTTCCATCATTCCTGAATGAAGTTGCCATACAAAAAAGCCTAGATTTTCAGCTGATTTTGTACTTAATTAGTACAACATTGCTGTAAACTATCAGATATTAAACACTTCCCTAGAAGCCTATGAAATATGCTTTTATTTACCGACTGCAACTGCAGTAGTACAATAAAAATTACGTTGTATGTTTTACAAGAGGAAAAATTCATTTTTTGTCAACTTCCTGTCTAGTCAACAAAGAAGCATAAAAGAAAGAGAGGATTAGCAAGTTTGTTTCCTTTTGCGTCGGGCAAATGTTACACACTAAAATAATATTTCCTGTTGCTATTTTGCTCTACTGTTGTCATGGTCTGACTTTTATTTTTTTTTAAATTAAAACTGGATTTTCAAATGTGAATTTTGAAAAATGTGGTTTTGAGAAAATTCTGTGTGTTTTTCATTTGGGCCAGACAAGTAAATTCGAGTATTCTTGGACAGTGCCAACACTTTCTCGTGGCTAGATTTCAAAAATGCCAAAAGAATCCAACTCACTGTCCACATTACTAAAAGTGTGTTTACGAGCACAACAAGAAAAACATAAGCTATTTGAAAATAAATCTAAAATTGCTGGAGTGACTGATGTGCTGAAAGTTTCTCTTTAGTGAATATGCTTATTTACAGTAGACTATGCATACAGATTTCACAATCCAAATTCAAACCAAAATGTTTCCCTAGACTTAAATCTCCCTTCCTAGCCCTGCAAGTTTGCAAATGAATGAGGAAGACCCCCGTAGCTCTTCTTGTAGGTCCCAGAAGTCATTGCTAACTTTGATGTGCGAGCAATAGTCGTAGTGCTGCCTGTCAGGATGCACAAGGTGTTGGCCCCTATCTCCAGCTTCTCCAAGTAGTGGTATAATCTATGGGTTAGGCCGTGATAAAGCTGATCTTTATTCTCTCTGTTGAAGCCGAGTACAAAGGAATCAGAGATTAAGGATGGGTGCCCAGATGTGCATGTAAGAGAGGCTGTTGCTCCTGAAGCAAGATATTTCCCTGCTCTGGCCTTATCCATGTAGGATCTATAATAATGGCATCCCGAGTGTTAGATTTTGTCTGAACCTTAGGGGTGCCTTAATGTTGTGCACACACTGGTTTTTTGGGTTGCTTCTCAAGTATCTGTCCTGGTGCCAAACTATGCGGGTGGCTTGGGTTGTTTTTGCATTTCTTTTTCTCTCTCTGTGCTTGTTTTCTTATCTTTAAACCTTTTCTAAAGGGCAGCAGACACTTGGACAAGCCACTGAGTACTGTAATTTAGCTGGTGTTTCTTGGAGAAGGAAAAATAAGGTCTTGGGGGTCACTTGTCTGCAACAAAAACAACAACAAGAAAGTTTGCTCTTTTTTTTTTCCCATGTCTTATCTTCCTTATGAGCAGAGTTGGGCCCTCACATCTTTACTGAGCTCTTGTCAAAAAAAAAGAAATAGCTTTGTATTTAAAATATGTATCTTGCAAGTTAGGGCTCTGCAACAGCCATAGCCATGTGGGGTCCTTAAATATGATGATGTGTCTTTTGAAATGTAACTAAAACTGGATGAAGTGTCTTTGGAGCATGCAAAACTTAAAGGAGAAAAGATCCTGATGTGTCCTGAAGAGAAAGATGTTCATAGCTAATACAGCATCCTTCTTGGGAGGGAGGGAGAGAATTTACTGGCCTGTTGAAGAGTGAAGAAGGCAATGTTTTTCATTACAGCTTTTTGAGAAGTTCAAAATAGAAAGCTTCTATCTAGTAAATGATAGTCAATTTACTGCAAAATGATTATGTTACAGGTTATTATTTTAACAGAACTTAAATTATAATGCTGAGCTTGAAGAAAAATGTCCAGGTAGATTGCTGATGGCTGATTTATTAAAATCACAGGGAGTTTTCTCTATTTCTTATGTTTGAGAAAAATGCATATAATAAACTTTTGCTAATTCTCCCAGTCCAAAATGTGTGGTAGTATTAAGTTGGAAATAGACCTGAACTTTACTTTAGGAAATACTGCTCCTGTTTTAGGTCTGCCCTGTGATGTTGCAGGTTTGAGATGTGGCTGGCTGAAGCCTTTCGCTATGTGATTCCTGGTAGCTTTTCTCTGTAGCAGTGATATTGCGGTAGGATGAACCTGTTTGGAAGGGCTTTGAGGTCCATGTAGAAGCAAAGTGGATTTATAAAGTGAAGCTTTTTGTGTGTGTATATATTTTGGCTGCCTCCTAAGTAGACTAAACATGCTGCATGCTTTTTAAATCCAGGGTTTGACAAGGATGTAGAATTGCTGTGGTTATTACTGCTGTTTCCAGAATACCTAGTTTTCTGAGGATGTATTAATTGCTCATTAACTTATGACTCATTGAGTAAGCTGGCCAGAGTGAGGATAGCAAAATCTTAACCCGTCTCCTCTTCCTCAGATAACCAAGGAGATCAGTGAGCTAACCTAGTGTTGTGAAGTCCGAACAGTGTGTTTTAAATTGTTTATAATGTGTGTTACTGATCTATTATTTCCTTATCAGGCTTTTATAGAGGTTCAGATTTTTTTTTTACAAGAAAAAAGACCTTTTTGTGAAAGAAGTATTGTCAAGCTTAGATAATTCAGAAATCTGTTTGTCAGTTCTGATAAATTCTGATAAATAAAAATTGCATCTGGTCTAGTAGAATTTGATAGTCTATTACTTCTAGCTGACTTCTAGCTTCTTCTGGAAGGATTTTAATGACAAATCTTACACCCCTGCCATGTGTTGTGGAGGTCAATTCCATTTCCTTTAGGGTTTTCCTTGAAGAAGCTGCAGAATCTGGCAGGTAAATGAAGTCTTGTAAAACAGAGTGCTGCACATCCTGTGAAACTGAACGTGGTGTTGGAGGTGTTCACAACGTGCAGATATAGCTAAACCGTGGGGGTCTTCTGGAGGAGTAATCTACTCCTCTAGGCTCTGTGTGTCCCGAGGAGCTGTTGTCAATAGACACACAATGGCGTGTGCAGAGCCATTACTGCAGATCCTGCATGCCCTTTTGTACGAAGAGGTACCTAAAAGTTAATGATGCAATCTCAGAGACAGGACAGGTTGAGGGTAAGGAGCAGTGGGAAGCAGGGGGATAGAAAGGAGCAGGCAGACACCTTTCATACCCTGTATGGGACATAGGAAGCCTACTGCTTAAAATCAGGCCCAGGGCAAAGTTCCCCAGCAACTCCTGCACAAGTGTATAGTCTCCTCCACTGGTCATGGCCTGGGGAGCAGGAGGGAGCTAAATGGAAATCTGGAGCTGCATAAATGAAAATGTACCACTCAGAGTCCAGCCAAAAGGAAAATGTGTTGAGGAAGTGTGACTTATAGAATACATCTGTCTTTCTGTGGTGGCTTTTATATTACCTGCGTTCGTTCTTTGGGTACAAGCATGGGGACCCAGGAGTTTTTCTTCCTCTGCTTTTCTCACATTCTTTAGCATGCATCTCAGCCAACAAGATTTTGTCTCTGAATTTATTTAGTCTAACCAACTGGTGGCTGGGGAAAAAAGCCCTGCACTTCAGAGCAGGGTACTTGTTTGAAGTTGTTGTTTTCAAATATGTCTGTTGCTGCTTGCTCCTGTTTATCGGCGAAGGGAAGGGAAACCACCACTCATGAGATTGCTGTAAACATCTGCAAAACTGCTTCCTTAACTTGCTGCATCTCACTCCTAGGACATCTCCTGGGCCTTGAAGTTTACAAAACACAACTCGGTAAGAGTTTGGGTGCTGGCGGGCTGCCTTGCTCACCTGCACTGCAGACCAGTGGGTGCCGCCCTGCGCTCTGCCTGCTTGGGATCTCCAGGATTCCTCTGGTAGAGGCACACGAGGCACACGCCGTAAGTTTGTTCCATTTGTGCAGGACCTCACAGAATGGGAAACCTGACAGAGCCGTGTGAGGACCTGTTATAAAAACAAAAATCTAGGGATGGCCTTGGATGAAATGAAGAATGCAGTCCTGAGGGAAGGAGTTCTTCCCTTCGGCATAAAGACTGTGACAGCGCTGAGCAAGGGAAATACCCGTGTGCAACAAGGAGCAGCGTCCATGTGGTGTGGTCACTGATTCATAGAAAGGGGCTGTGACTCAGCAGCCGCAGAGGTTGTCTTATCATGGTACAGAGCCTTCAATCTTCACGTTCATATGGAAAAACAGGCTCTGTGGATTATCTCTGTGGCCAGGTTGTGGTGGTACTGCGTGTAGCACTCAGTGCCTCAAACAGTAGCCTTGTGTTCACATCCTGCAAACCACCATGATAAATGAAACTATAAACTAGGAAGCAGGGTGGTTTTGTGGTTATTAAAAGGGATTTTTCTGCATTTAAGAAATAGTGCTATAGGGAAGAAGCTTGGCCTGCAGCCATGCCACTACAGTCCATCTGTCTCGCGCCTCCTTTCTGGTGTTCCTGCTTCCATCAAGCCCAGCGAGCTGGGGCTGTGCTCCTGATGAGTTGCTCTGGTGATGACAGCAGCCTGCTCCCAAATCCCCTGGAGCTTCTCGGCTCTGTTGCGTTGCCTTGTAAGACCCGTGATGTATGAGAGGAAGGAAGGAAGGGAGAGTTCCCCCGGGATCGCAGCTTGCTTTCACTGGAACAATTTCTTCTTGCCTTTGTCTCACTTCCAGCTGGGATCGGAGGAGCTCGTCGAGAAGGAAGGTGGCTGCATGTGGGGTGTGTGCAGCAGGAGGTGGGGACAGCCCATGCTCCTTCTCCATGCTCAGGTCTGCTTGTGCAGTCCCTTGGTTTGCTTATTCCTAAAGGTCAAGCCCTGCTAGCCCGAAGGTTTACTGCAGCTCATCAGCTCTGGTTGCTTTGCATTTCATCTGCCTGCCTGAGGGTTTGGGGGGCAGGTTCTTTATCACCCTGAGCACCCATTAGGAGCACGCTGTGTTCCCAAGTTGGGGGTGAGCGTGTTGCAGGCCGAGCACCAACGCCTGTGCAAAGCAGCTAAGCCCTGCAGGGGTGGATTACTGAAGAGCAGCGGGAGAGTGCAGCCTGCCTCCCTTGGTGCACAGTGTGTGCTCTGCCTCCCTCGCAGGGCGCCGTCACCGATTCCGTCGTCCTGCGTGGCGGCTGCCGCCAGCCTTGTAAGCGAGGCAGACGCTTGTGCTGGTTGTGTGGACGCATCCCAGAGAGCAGCAAGAAAAATAAACTCGAATGATTTGCTTCAGAGAGTTTCATTCCTTCTCTTTCTTTTTTTTTTTTTAATGAAGAAGAATGGAGTTTGACAATTTGTTTCCCTTCAATTTAAATGCTTAGTAATGCTAGTTACACTGGCAAGATGAATTAGAGGGCAGGATATTTGGATCTGTGTCATGTAGGATAAGGAACAGTGTGCTTTGCAGAGTAACCACAAACAACTTGGGTGGTGAGCTCTGCACTGGAGTGGTAGCTTTGCAAAATAGTTTTTCTGTTCTCATTTTTTTCTTAATTCGAGTTAGTAAAATGAGGTATTGAAACTCCTTCCCTATATCACATAGATCAAGTTTTTCATCTTCACAAAGCAGAAGAGTAGAATGGGGGGGTTATAGGCAACGGGTGCCATAAACTCATTTAGAAAGGGTCATACCCTTTGAAATGTGTTCCTGAAAGTGCTTTTCCCTGGATGCAAGATAGTCCTGGAGTGTGCTATAATTCTCAGCTGTTGCTGAAGAATAATGACCGTCATGCCAGAGTATGCACGTGCTGCTGTATTCTGCTGGCACCTGGACTTTTTTTTCATTGCTTTGAAAACCTGACTGGAAGTGGAGCTCCTAAATAGGAAAAGGGTGCAAAAACCACTAGATAAACAGCAAGTTGGTAATACAGTATGTTGTGCTTGCTGGAGCAAAATTAACATCTGGCAGTCTGTGGAAGCAGACCTACTTGGAGATGTGCTGACAAAGGTTATTTTTAATGACAATGTCAGATAATTCGATAATTCCTTAGTTCATTATTGTTCACAAGCCTGTTAAGTACTTTGAGCTGTGCAGAACAGAGTGATATTCTGAAAGTTCCAGTAAATAAGCGAATATCTTGGTTCATGGCTAGAGCTTCTTGTAAGGAATTTTACTTTGAGAAAACTGTTGCTTTAATGTCATTTTTGTCCAAATATGGAAGCACAGGAATAACTTACTTCCTGTGAACTGACTGGAAGCCCCCTGGATCTGCATTGCTTTGTAATATTTATGTTCACATCATCAACAGGAAAGTCATGTTCACAGAACAGCTTTCAGGGGACTCCCATGACCCTGCATCCAGGACAGACCCTGGGGGAATTTGGAAAGGAATGTAAAAAATGAGGTTCCTGGAATCAAACATTCCAGCTCCAACAATCTGGAATTTCTTGACTAAGATGTTACTTTTTTTTTTTTTCTTTTTGCAACTTTTTACTAAAACTTTCTTCTGACATTAATTTACACAATAGAATGTTATTTTGAAATAAAAATGAGTCAAATATGACTTTGAATGGTCAAAATACTTTGGAGATCTCTAATAAGAATCTGTGTTCTGTCTGTAGTGTTACATCCTGTAGCATTCTAGTAACTTTAGAAAAAAACCTAACAAAACAAAAGTATAAACAAAGCAACCCACCACCCCAGAAAAAAAGAGCTGCAAAACCCACAAACATTGTTCCACTCACCCTGAGACTTACAAAGTTGTTTCCAGTTATATCCTTTTCTATAGAAGAAACAGGCTTCTGAGAAAAAAATGCAAGGATTTTAAAGCAAAAACGAAGATGGATCTATATATTTGTTTCCAATTTCATCATGCACCCCCAATAATATCTCAGATAGTAATTTACTGTCCTTTTCAAATGTTAACTTTATGTTGGTTTGTGTGAGGCTTGGCTAAACATTCCCTCCTGCTAACAGAGATACTAAATTGATGCATTGACACATTGGTTATTGAAGTGCCAAGTTTTTCCACTATGTAGGTTTCTGACAGGTGATTGTCCATCCCTAGAAGATGTGTTATGTGCACAGCTCTACCCTAACAAAGAGGTGATTGAAGACAACTTTTCATTCTGTCATAATCACATATGTCAACTTAAATCCAAATGAGGTCTTCAGGAGAAAGAGTGTTTTATTTCTTAAGGAACCTGTTGAAATTATCAGACTGAACTCAATTCAGTTGTGTAATCAAAGACATCTTTGAGATATTTCTGATTGGAGATACTTGGCCTTTGAGATATTTACATATGCATGACAGATAGGACCAAAGGCCAAGAGGAGAGCTCTTCCCATCTGGCCTAACAGCTGGAGGCAAGTGGAATACCAAAGGACATCTTGAATTACACCATACTTAGGCCAACCAAATTGATTCTTAATGTCTGTCACCAAAATGCTATTTTTTTCTGTGTTCTACCAGCAACAGATCCACAGAAAATGAAAATAACAAAACCAAGGGCTTTAAATAGCTTCTGTATCACAGAAACATCCAGTTATTGCTGACTATAATAACTTAGTTTAGTGACCTAGAGGTTGAAAGCTGTGAAATCCATAAGCCATCTCTTGCTTCAAAGAATTCCCTGAACAATCATAACTGTAGTTGATTTCTTGGGGGAAAAAAAAGAAAGGACATGTAAATATGTTGCCAATGTTTTTTAGGGTGGAGAGGAGAAGCAAAGAAAAGAACCAGAACTTATTGACATCAAGAAAAACAAATCAGGAATGTTCCCTTTTGTTTATTATTATTTTGCCTATTATTATTTGTTTATCTATCCATAGACCTCTAAACTCAGATTTGCAAATGAAGTGAGAAAAGGATTCGGTTTGTGTTCTCAACTGTAAGTCTTGGAAATGAAGACATGGCAGACGCTCTTCTTCCCAAACCAAACTGAGGACTGACGTGGCACTGCATGCAGTCCAGGACCACTGGCTGAAAGCAGGTGGAAAAGCCTTCACACTCTAGTGCTTTGGACTCTCATTAAGGAAAGAAGTTGCTCGGGTTCCCATCTCTGATCTAATAAGTTTTCAGTGCACTGTGTGAAATGTGATTATTTCAACAGGAAAAAAGGTGGCTCTGCCTTGCCTTAGACATGGCCCATGACACAGGAGGTTTCCTGTTCTTCTAGGAGAAATGAACTCAAGTCTTCTCATGCAGAAGATAGTATATGGCAGAAAAACTTTAAATTCGTTGTCAAACACTTAATGCAAAGCTGTGTTTTGAAGGAGAGTGACTTTTTTTTTAAGCGTAGCAAGCAAGAATGATGTATTTACTGAGCAATCATTTTGCTCTGCCAACATTTCTACAAATATGTTTTAAAATCCTCGCGTAGGCAGGACAAATTTTCTTCTGCAGAGTTCATATCAACCAGTATGTCATAGTACAACTCACCCTGACAAAAATAAAATTTCAAAATGTATTTGTCAGGCCCCTGTAGCTAACACATATTTTATTAACTAATTTATACCTCATTCCTGTAGTCTTAAACAGACCTAACAATTCTGTCATTTGGATCTTCTTAAATGAGTTCTTGTTTCTTTCAAATCACAATTTCTTTTTTTAAAAATATAACTAAAGTATAGAGAGATATAGAAACGATGAGGGTTTTTATCCTGCTATATTTATTCATGGAAAAAAATAAGATAACCACTTTTTTTTCCCAAAAATATAAAATAAATAATCTTGCAAAGGCAAATACCATTTTTTAAGATATGAAATCATTCTAGTTACATTCTGTCCTATTTTTCTGCATCGTTTTAGTTAGGGATAAACCAGAAACCTTAAGAACACTTTCTTTTTAGACAACTTTACTGGGCTGCAAAGCACGAGCAGTTCAATTTACTCTGTACAATGCAAATTGCAACTGTACAAATACAGTCATATCTAAGGAAAGAATACTAATACAGCTCAGGAGCTATTTAGACATTCCTAGGAGAGGAGGAAGCATGTCAGGAATTCAAGAGATAAGCATCCTGCAGTTGGCGTCACCTCCCCATTCCCCTATTTGGTGGGATGTGAAACTGAAGACATGTCTTGATATTGCTCATATGAATTCTACTCACATGCAAGAACTTCAGTCTTTGCTGTGTAAACATAAGGCTCCCTTGGCCCTCCCCATTATGGTTAGGCTGTCATAGGGGTGGAAAGAGGGCAACAGGGTGAAAATAGGAGATTCACACTTAAAGCTCTTGTGGGCATAGTCAAGAGTGATGTGAATTTGAACTAAAACAATGAGGAGAGGAGAGGAAGTCCTCACTGTTCTCATCAGGATACACAGTTTAAGCATAATGTCTAAATATAAAATGTCATTTTATAATGAATGTAGTAGGAGATGAAATCATTACAAAGATTGTTGCTTGTTGAAGGATTTCAGCTATTAATCAGAAACAGTGAAGAGTCAAAGGAATTTAGTATTTGTGCTGTTCTCACCAGTTACTTATTTACAGGGTTTTCAAGCATTGGATAGAATGTGTTTTGGGTAGGAAAAGTGATTATATTCCCTGTGAATGAGATTTTCAGCAGGAATAAAGTAAATAGTTTGTATTTTATTAATTTATTACCTTGTATATATGCTTAACACTTTGAGCTAGATTTAAAACTATGCAATTAGCCCAAGTTAATAGGCAGTTTTAGTTCAACTATACATATTTAGCTGGGAAAAAATGCTATCTCTGGCAAGACAAAAACATTCTAAAAATTCAAGTATATAATGAGGCAAAAAGCATGCTTCGTTTGATGCAGAGTTTTCTTGTGAAAGCTTGCCATAGTCTGTCTTCTCATCCACACCCCTTCTGATTGCTCAAGAAAACGGATGGGCAACACTTCTTTACTTGTTACTGGTAACCTTATTTTTAAGAGAAGATAAATGTGAAGCAAGCAAGTAGTGTGCATGCTTGCTCAGTGTAGTTACATAGTATTTTTTCCCTATTTTATCTGTGCTTAGTTTTTGCATGTTCTTATTTTCTGGCTGAGAACCTAACCGGTGTTTTATATACATCTTCCCTAGAAGAGCCCTGAAACAGAGCCAGCAGATTCCCAGCTTATGTTGTGGGAAAGAGAACTACACGTTGGCTTTCAAAAGTCACTTCTGTCCGAGAGATGAGCGCCCAAGAGCCGTCTCTGGCGTCGTGTTTTGCTTGGTGGTAGCCGCGGGCTCCAGAAATGGTGCATGTCCGAATAGGGCAGTCGCCTCCTCGCAGACGGCTCATCTGGCTGCTTGCACTGTTCCTGTGCGCGTTCCAAGCAACAGGCCTCGAAATGCCAGGGAAGTAGCTGCACCAGGGAAAACAGAACAAAATACAGCCCAGACCTCACAGATTTGTTAGAGTGGATTGCAGAGCACAGTTTCTCCTGTCGGCTGCAGGAGCTTCTGAAGCCTTCTTAGCTACAGCGCCCTAAGGCTTAGTACTGTGGGAGCTTTACATTGCATTCATCAAAGATAGACATCTACTTTACCAGTACTTTCTTAGGACTTTATGCTACTATGGTAGTAAATTAATCACTCTTTTAAGCAGATATTTACTCTACATGCAGCAATTCCATCTGTGAAATGCTAAGGGACATGATCTTTTTTGTAGTTTTGTACTGATTTGCAAGCATGATTCGCATGCAAGCATGACTTATTATCAGTTGCAGACAGTCTGGGAGACTGAAACAACGGAAATGCTTGTCAAAAAATGAAGCAATTTATAGTACTAAAATGAACTCTGCTTCTGCACGAGTATTTTGTGGGAGGAGTGAGTTAAAATGAATGCTGTCAAATATTATATAACAGGCTGCACTGAAGTCTGAGGAGACTGGATATTTGAAAACTGTTAGTCCATCATGCAAAGTGTGTAAGGTACCACAGGACATTGGGCAAAAATCTTTGGATTAGTCTATAATTGGCTCCTACACAAGGGATGAAGCTTTTTCCTTTCCATTTCCCACACCTAAAGTGAACTTCCTGCACAGCACCATTCCTTCTTTTTCTTTTTTTTTTTGGCACTTGAAGGGCATCAGTGACTCCTCCAAACTCCGTGCAGTTCCTGAGGAACATATCATTTTAAAGAGAATGAGCAGGAGATAAGATGAAGTTGTTTCTTTTGATTTCTGTCATTGCTTTTAACCATATGTGGTGGGAAATCATGGACTAGATACTTATAATCCTATACTGGCTTAAAACCATAAAAGTAAGCAATAAGTGGCACGCTTTCTACTCATTTATCTTGCAGAGATTATCTTTGTGCCTTTGTGGGAGATTTTCCATTTACTATTTTATTGTGGGAGGTTCAAAAATTATTCCTAAATGAGTATCAGAAATGTAGATCTCGTTGATCACTGAAAGATACTCAACTAAATATCTAACACTTTCTGAGGAACAAAGATCCGTTATTATTCTGTATCCCATTCTGTCTAGATCCCCTTTTGACATTCAGCATCACTTTTCCCTCCATTTTCCCTCTTGTTCTCCTGTATAATCCTTGCTCCCCACTGCCCTTTTCACCTCCTCCTGCCTCGTCCTCCAAAATTGGATTAATCTCAAACGAAAGCAGATTTCAAAAACAAATGAGGTGCATTTCGCACAATAAATGCCTGTTTCTTGCCACTGAATAAGGGCAACTGCAGTAACTAGTATTGATGTTTGTGTCTAGACTTGATGAGGTGAACCCAAACCCTGACTCCTGTGTCTGTTGTAACCATCCTGTAGTTTCCCACCTCATTACATATTCCTTTGACCTTCTTAAACTGATCCTTGACCTGAAAGCTGGTTTTAGTCTGACCCTCCCATCCTCCCAGAGGACTAAGAGGAGGAAAAAAATCCTGTTTCCTCCCAGCCTATGCAAGATGTTATCAGCTGTATCACCACATCCCTCAGAGTCAAAAAAATGCATTAGCAGTTGCCAGCAACTGACAGCAACTGTAGTGGCTGTTGTGGTTGGTGAACCTTCCACTTGCAGAGGTTACAGTGAGCTGTAGGAGGTGCTGCTGCAGTAGAATAACAGCATGATTTTGTAGAGCAAGCAACCTATGTTGGAGTAGTGGGCTGCAGCACTTGGCCAGTGGGACCTTAGGCAGCTGTTGTAGGTCCTCTTGGACCTACTCAGGAAAAGTTGCGCTCTCCAAAGTTTGGTACGTCCTTACCTTCCTTGGATTTGACTAGAATAATCTCATATTTAAGAAACAGGAAAAAATGAGTATAGTGGCATCATTTTAGGAGCACAAAAGAAGAGCCCAAAGTACATGTCTATTCTGACCATTCAAAATTTAAGAACAAAACCAATTAAAAATTAACAACAACGTGCTAACATGCTTTTTTTTTTTCTTAACTGTGCATGTTAAGTAACAGGCTGAAGGAAATATACAGGGATGAAGTTGAAAACAGATGTTTATAATAACTCAATGACGTATTTTAATTACATTCCCAGATGCAATTAAAACAGACTTTTTCTAAATGTAAGGGACATGTTGCTAAAACTGATAACATTCTGCATGATGCTGGAGAAGGAAGTGTGATCTATAGGCATGCGTCTTCCAGCTGTGATCTCATCAGGTCCGAAGAGCTGAGAGGTCACGTTGGGTCAGTTTTTGTATGGGCGGTCCAGTGTTTTTCTAGGCGAAACCATGTTCTGCAAGAAGCAATGTTAATAGTTCAATGGGTGGCACTTCTCCCCTTTTATAAGTATTGAACTGGAGTTGTAGCATGTGCTGATACTGTTTTTGGATTTAATTCTCTTTATATAGTAGAGGATTTACGTTCATTCAGTTCAACGTTGCATTTCATGTTTATTTGTGTTTACAATATATTATTATGGTATACTGTTGTAATTACGTAAAATAACTTTGCTTTATATGAATATGGAGCAAGTTTGACTTTACGCAGCAGTGCAATGGATCTGTCCATAAAAGAGTACATTCTGAACAAAACGAACAAATACTTCAGAAGTTGGTGTTTTGGTTTTAGTTGATAGCCTTTGATGATCTTATTTACAGCAAATCAAATTCTCTTTGATACTTTAAAAGAATATCTATTTATCTGTTTTTAATCTCAAAATGTATCAGATGCATTTGTTTTCATTCTCCCAACACACTGAGGCCTCTATAGACCTTGCAATGCATAGGTGTTAAGGTCTGGGTTCTTGGCACCCTTGCTGGCAATTTGCTTTGGGATGATACTTTTCGTGGCTGCTTCTGGGATAACTACTCCATGAGATCTCAGTTGCTGCCATGGATAGTCACTGATCTTGATTGTTTGGCTTGTTCTACCTCTAGTTTGTTTCTGTGAGGCATAACAACTGAAAAAGTGATATAGACGGCTGGGTTATTCACTATTTGCTTCATGATGAGGAGGAGGAGAAGGGAAGAGTAGTCTGGATGCACCTGAGTGCCCCAAAATGCTTCGGTAGCACAAAGCAGCTGTAATAGTCCATCCGTTAATCTGACTCACCCTTTCTCTTGGATGTTAGCACCTTTCTGGTTTTGCAAAATATTAGTGATTCTTTATGGCTGTCACAGAAATCTTTTGGTTACTCTTGACTCAGTACAACCAAACAAGCCCTCACATCTTTCTCAAGTCTCCATCTTACGACTTACAAGAACAAAGGTTTTTAGTGACACTTGTTCCTTGCTCCTGAAGTCCTGACATTTTCTAGAGGTGTAAGGTGGCTGTATGTTGGCTTTAGCTCATCTTGTGTAGAGACCTTGTGAAGTGGATCTGTCCTAAGAAAAGTCTGTCCAGAAAAGAGAATTTGTACTGTAAAAAAAAGTAGTTTGGCTTGCTTATATTTTACTCATTTTTTTTCATGCATTCTACTGCTGTAAGGAATCTGCTTTTACTGCAGGGAAACAGTTGCACCATTATGGTAATTACAATTATAAAACACTGGAAAGAGAAAAAGGTTATTTGAAATGTAGCAAATGTGAGAAACAGGACCAGAAGGATCACTGCCTAGCAATAAGCAGTAACTGTTCCATATTTAAAGTAACAGGAACAGAGGCAACTGTTTGCTCTGTTGGAGGCTGTGGTTTGACTTAATTTCATAGAGTATGTCCAGATGTCCTTGTCACATGTGCAGTTTAATGTGATAATGAAATCAATGTTTTAATTTCCTTCTGAAACTTCTTACTGACTTATTTTACAATGCATTTTTTATTGTACTGTGACCAGAAATGTGCATTTATATAAAGATAATAAAACTTTGTGTTGGACTACTTAATAGTGTGAACTATTTAACCCTCTCCGTGTTTACTGCCCTTTTAATCTGCATGGTGCCGATGACATCCCTGGCTCTTTATGGTTTCGTATGGCCCCTTTAGTTCAGAGCTTAGATACGGCACTGCTCAGTTCAGAGAACTAATCCTTGATTTCTCTTTTATTTTCAGGGTTGTTCTGGTTGTGGAAAATGTGACTGCAGTGGAGTCAAAGGGCAAAAAGTGAGTATGTCAGCTCTCCCCACCTAATTTTCTCACTTATTTAAGCGACAGGGTGTCTTGGCTGTTCCACCCTGTGCCCTCCTCTGCTTCTCCAGCTCTTATTGGGGCCCTTGCAGCTTCACTTTGCCCATGACTCCAGACTGGACTCTCAGCCAAGGAAGCTTCTGCCCTTCCAGCCCTTCACCCTTTCTAGTCTCGTATGGCAGACAAGTAGCATCTTCCTGCTCTGCTCTGTGTGGAGAAGCAACCCCAGACCATCTCCCGCCTGAGGCTTGTTCTGCCTCGCCACCTTACCCATTTCTTACACCTCACCTCCGGCCTTTGTGGTGGAAGTGCAGATCCTGACATCACGTCCTGCAGAACCCTGCATGCCATCTGCTAGGGATGTGTATATGTTGACTCAGAAACGTTCTCCAAAATACTGATTGCTCTCCGGGAAGGCTGTGGTGTATTATAAGTAACCTGTCCTGACCAAGGTAAACCCCAGCAGGCTATACCTTACATTAGGAAAATATAAGTTAATAGCAAACTTAAACTGACTTGAAATGTTTTGCTATATGTAACAGAGAGAAATGTTAAAATTCATTCTTTGTCCATCCAAAATATTTATTTTCCCTACTTCCCATTGACAGTGTTAAGAGAAAATGCAGTTGAAATTCTCTTTAAATTTTTTTCCGAACCTTCCACATGAGTTTTAGAATTCCCAGTTGGTTGCTCAAACTATTTATTTGTAAAAAAACAAACAAACAAAAGATCTATTAAAGGCTTATAAAACATAGAGTTTTCTTAAACAATCCACAAGTGCACCTTGAAATTACCTGTAGATGTACACTCACCTTGTCTCTTTAAATTCTGTTGTAGAGATTTTAATCTACACTGTGTTCAGTTGTGCATGCACATGCACTATATCTCTACCAATGTAAGTGAGGGTTAACCAAAGGTTTCATCATCCTGTGATTGCAATGCAAATGTTTTTCAAGGTAAGCTGCTTAGGTCATCCAGAGAAGTACTTGAGTAGTTTTTATTGTTTTGATAAATATACAGCTTATGTCCTACATTGTGTCTCACATGTGCTAGCTCAGTGTATAAAGGTGAGGGGTTTGGAAATGTCTGTTCGTGGTCTTTCTTTCGTGTTTTTTAGAATGTAACATTCTAGAAAGTTTTTTAGCATGTAAATGGCTTACTTAATCTAAGCATAGATTATTTTATTTGTAACAGAACATAGATTAATTTGCAAGAAAAAATATAAAAGTATCAACTTTCAAAACATCTTTTAAAGTAGAATCTCATTTTTCAATGACTAAGTAATGGCTGCTTAATAAAAGTCAGCCATTCTTGGTGAAGCAGGAATCTGAGAGAATCTTGGAAATTTGAATTTATTCCTTGAAATGTGCATCTTATTTTTCAGTTGCAACTACAAACAAATTACTGCAGAGTAAGACAGATATTAAGATGTAAGTCTGTTGTTCAAAGCTACTGGTTGGTAGAGTATGCCAGCATCTTGTAATTAGGTCATTTTAAAAATGATGCGGTTTTGGGAAGGAGAGTGTGTCAACACTTAGGCTTCATTTACTTCAGACAGCCGTCCTGACAACTGCTCTCTGCTAGAGGCAGAAGACAGATTCCCTTGCCAGCATACTTAATTTACGTTATTTGGAGTCTCAGGAAACTATTAATAAAAAGATGTGCCTTTCTGTTATGATAGTAGCTAAAACTACGTCAAATTAACATAGGTTATTGAAAAATGTAGAAGAGCAGATAGAGTCCATGGAAGTTCCAGATCTCGTGCATTCATCTGTTGCACAAATCTGTTTGTGTTTCAGCGCAGCTCACATTTGGTTTAGCTGCCTACATCTCAACAAGTGGATAAATCGCTGTGCCTAGAAAATCACACATAAGAGAAGAATCTGGAAATATTTTGAAATATAGTTTAAAATAATTTCAATCAATACACAATGAAGTCTGATGTTTATTATAATAATCTGAGGCTATCAAATGTATACATGGTTTGAACAATTGAACAATTGTTTGAACATTTTTTACTGCCATTTTTTAAAACGTTCATGTTTTAGCCTAGTGTAACTTTTAGACACGTTTCTGTATATGCAATGCTTACCTAGTGTAAGAACTGCCTGCTACCCAGACCCACACCTGTACAGATAAGAAGTTGATCAAGGAAAGGGAGGGAATTGTCTTTCCTGTTTGGCAGTATTTCTTTTAGAAAGGGTCATTCTGACCATTTGTCTTTGGATTTGAAAAGCATCTCTGTTCCACAGGGTTCCCACTAACATCTGTAGCAGTACCCTTTATTTCTGAGATCTACATGAATGTTACTTAAGCAAAGAAAGGCCTCTGTTCTATATATATGTGTAGCTAGGAGCAACACCTAAGACTACTGCCATCCCTCATTCTAGTGACACCGAGGGAGGCTGAGAACATCTGTTCTGCACATCTCATGCAGCTCCTGTGTGGGAAGTGCCTACCCCCAGTGCCTGGTGCAGTCCAGGGCCAATGTGTTGCCTACGCTGAAGCCCTTTTGATCTGGCTCCCATGTTGTGGAGAAGTGCAGAAACCCTAAAGGGCCCTTTCCAGTCCACCCACGCTCTTGAATGATGTAACCACACCACTTAACTGTTGTGAGAGCATCTGCAGCTGCGGAAGTGGGTGCTGGTTTTGCCCTTTAGTGCCTTAATTATGAGCATCTGGAGATACATTTCTCACCATAGTGTAAGAAGAAGTTCCAGACCCTATAGTTCACATTTTTTTTAATTCTTTTTTTTTCTACCAAATAATTATATCAAGGATCTCACAGAGAAGTGCTGAAAATTGTATTTGAGATAAAAGCTATGAAATACCTACAAGTTATTACTCAGCAGAATTTCATGCCCGGATGAGTGAATTATAATGTCTTATCTTCATATCCTATTTGAGAATCTATTCATTATTATGACCATTTGGATGGCCATATTTAGAATACATTCAATCTGTTCTCTCATGACACTCTTTCCATGAAAATTGCATCTCTATGCCAAACTCCTTTAGGATGAATCATACTTTGTCAAGAGCACATAATTGACAAAGTCTAAGGGGTTTTGGTCCAGATTTCAGCAGATGAGTGTTATTGCAACAGATGGTTTTTAGCATATAAAGCCTTTCTTATTATGCTGAACATCAGGCTGTTATTTTAAGCTATATAATGTCAAGTATCATGTATTTACAGAACAGAAGGAGCAGAAATATTAGAATAACTTAATATTGTTAAAGTAATACAACAATAAAAATATGTTACTATTTTCCACTAGATTAGCCTATAACATCTTCATTCTTTTTTTTTTTTCCTACATAATAACTTACTATTCTTTCTAACCTTGCTAAAGTGTGTGATCTGTTTAGACTGATTAGGATTTTGAACGCTTGCCTACATTTTATTTGGTTACTTAGAAGCAGACAGAAGCTATGTTTTCTTTTTCATGCCTACCTATTCTGAGAATGATTCTGAGAACCATTTCAAGCAGCTGCAAAGATAAGAACTGCTAGGCATTATTGTGGATAGAAAAATCATGTTAAGTGTTTAATTACTGTTTCAAAGACCGTATAGAGCTGAGTAAAATTCTGTGCTCACTAACTTTTTTCACTTTTTTTTTTAAATTTTGCACTGTATCAGAAATAATACAGAAATTATAACTTATGTAGAAAGATTATTGGTTTAGGATGCATTAAAATAGAAGTTGTCATTATTTTGTATCATATAATTCCCCTACCTCAGCATTACACATTAGAAGTTAAAGTTGCAAGAATCTCAATATGTGATTTTTGTCACTGTTTGCAAAGTATTCTACATTCTAAAAGAGAAAAATAATGCTATAAAATTCTGAAAAAGTAGAAAATAAGAAAGGAAATTACTATTACATACTGTGGCATTTTTTTCTTTTTGAGGTGGAGATAAGCATTTAATTGCAGAATATATCTCTATTGTTATGCCTACATGAAAATGACTTCTTTGTTTCCCTTGATGTCTTGGTGTGTGTTGACCATGATCCAGAAATACCTGACCTGGCTTTGCTTGAGTCATTTGAGGTCTAGAAGCCAGATAGCTCTGTTCCTGGCTTACACTTTCCATTAGCATTCTCTATTTCATGGAAATGTGTAATGATTGAATTTGATTTGTTCTTCTGTGGTTTTCTTCAGTGTCTCCATTTAAAGTAGGTGCTATGGAAGCTTAAGTGGTTCACAGCACCTGTTCATGTCTGAATTGAAGGACCATGAATTGAGAACACTAAGGACGACACAGTTAAATTGCACATCCCAGAGAGGGTCATACACTTGGCAAGAGGGAGAACAGGCAGTATGGGAGGAAAGATTGTTTTTGTGGTCTGGAAAGGACTAAGTTGTCAACATGAAGTCAGCAAACTGTTCCTGAAGGGGAAATCAGAAAACTGTGACCAAATAAACAAAGATATTGATCTGCAGCAGATCTAATGTTCCTCAAGGAGGTTTGATTTGTCCGTGTTTTTGAAAAGCAGACCATAGCAATAATTGCCACAATGTTTGTGTCTAATCCACAGTCACAGTAATGCATTTGTATTGATTTACTCATTATTTATGTCACTCAGATGATCTGTAATTTACAAAGAAAATGCTCAGACAAAGCTGATATTTTTGAAAGAAAAGTGATTGTATAGAGTGATACATGAAGCATTGAAAGCTTTCACACTTTTCCAACGTGTATTTCATACGCTTAAGAGACATCTGGAGCCCTCAGATTTTCTTACTCTGAAACAGTCATTGTAACTCATGTCAGCTTTGAACAAATGGGACCAAATGTTTCTGGCAAAGCTTTCAATTGTAAGGTATATTTATGAACTCAATATGGTATTTATCTTTGATTAACACAAACTAGTGGTGAATTTATCTCTGTGGAAAGAATGCTATAAAAGCAAATATCCCAATAATACTATGTAATGCAATATGCTTGCATTTAGTTTTTCAGAACCTACTTCTAAAGGGTGTCACACAATAGTATTTCAGTTGGCACTATATAAGCTTTTAAACAGCTGTCACCAGATGTGCATCTTTGCTTGCAAAGATGCTGGTATAATAATCTGAGGCATTTCTTTGTGGAATAAACATGCTGTATAGCCTCACGAGTTTGATTTTTACATTTGTATAGCTGCTCTTAGTATCTGGCTTCATTATGGTTTCTTAAAGGATTACAGGGCCTTATTTTGATGGGAGTCATGTGGGCTTCCAGTGAAGTCAGTAAAGTTTCCCAAATGTGAGATCAAAGTAAGATCAGAAAAGACCTGTAAGGGCTCCACTTCTTTAACATTTATAAACACATTTATTCATCCCTTCTAGAATCCCCATGGGTAGCTTAGGATCATTTCAAGTTAAAAAATGTCCTTAGTGCGATCAAAACCACACTTCCAGCATCTACTGACTATACAGTGATTCCTAGAAATTTGTATGGGAGTGCAGGGGTGTTTTTTTGGGGTATCTTGTCTTACATGTGACAAACACTGCAGTCCATTGCTGCTGCTTATATGTTCATCTGATTGCCCGAAATACTAATACTCTGTCCTGCTGACAGGATTGAGTGGCTATAGATTAGGGGTCTGAGACAGCAAATGTCTGGGGAACAGCAAAAGCTTTGCTTTGCAGTTTATCCCTCGGGCTTCTTTAAATCCTTCTTCCATTCAATTTATATTGTGTTTGCTGCTGATCTCAGACCAAGCCAGCTATTCTAATCGAAGGTTTTGTGATGTGTCAGTTCCCACACAAGGATTTAATCGTACTTGATACATTTAATAATCTCTTCCCACATTTTCTCTGCAGCAATGTCCCCGAGGAAGAATCTTAGTACATATTAACTAATACTAGGAAACCACACTGGTGTGGTAATCTCTTTTCATCTTATGTCATGTTCTAGCCCCTCTAGAAGAGCGAAGAGAGGTAGTAGAGGTAGTTTATGCTTTGACTCTGCTCCTTCAGATTGTAAATGAATGTCTTCAGTCAAGGGTCAATTTGAGATTCATAATTCAGATTAGTTAATCAGAACATGAGGCCATATGGTGTTGGCTCTCAGGAAGGCAGTTGTAAGTTCTCTTAAAGTTTGGATTTTACTAAGGAAGGGTAAAAAGCCAAATTTCATATTAATTTGTCAAAAACACTTCCTGCAGAAGCAAAAGCAAAACCTTTAACCTCAAATGCCTTGAAGGAGACAGAGCAGTAAGAAGCAGCATGAAAGTGGGATTGCCAGAGAGGAAACCTGAAGCTGCTAAAAGAGTGATAGTAAAGTAGTTTATCATTCAAGCAAGTTCTAGCCAGCTGGAGAACCTCTTTAGCTTAACCAAGAAAGGAGCTTAAAATCACAGCAGTAGCAAGAAAGCTGAGAGAACATTTTCAAAAAATGCTAAGAAGGATTTGCATTTTATTTTAGTTAAGTGCTTAAGTGGCACACCTAATTTTATATTATCCAAGTTTATAGAACAATGAATAAATTGAATTACAAGAAAAATCACAAAGAATGTTAGCCTGAATCATGAAAATCATACTAGGTAACATCTTGCACATCATCTTTAACAGCAGAAGATAATGAAACCGTAAAGGCAAGGTAGAAGCAACTTAGATTCCTGTTCTATTAACAGGAATAACTAAAATGACAAAAACTACTCATAAATTTTGTAGTTCTTAAAGAAAGCATGCAGCAGCCTCCACCAAAGTTCAGCAGGATCGTTTCTCAATGTTTTGAAATGCCAACAAAAATAATTCTTACCAAGGTCTGTGTCAGAGATCACTGTGCAGAGTTAAAGTAAATACTGAGTTGAGTGAGTGACTGAACACTCGCTGGCATCAAGTAGGATGGCTTCTCACTTCTCTCATTTGACACTGTTACCAACATTATTTTGAGGAGAAGTAAATTGGTGCAACAAAAGCCTTAATTGCTATTTAGCAGTGTAGGAAAAGGCTTTGGATTTCAGATAACCGGGTGTTATCTCAAAGTTCAAGGCAGCCTTGAAGATCTGTGAAGAACTGCAAAACAAATGGGGAATGAGAGGGTACAGAGGGCACATGCAAAATGCACTCTAACGTTAAACTCAGGAGTTATGTCAAGACAATGAAGGAATACCAAAGACTTGTGCAATATAGTACTGTGTATTGCATCCTTACTGAGATTTAGCCATTGAGAAGTCTACAGTTGAAGAGTGCAGTTACCAATCTTCAACTCAAATTTCTGTCTGAAAATGTGGAGATGAAAGTTGGAAGACTTAGTAAAGATGCAAAGTCACATTTTGTTTGTAACAACACCAAGGCACAGAAGTTGAATAACACTTTACCTTAAAAGATAGATCAGAAAAAAACAAAAAATGGAAAGTAAAACTCTCTAAAGGTATGCAAAATATAAGTCTTTGATAGTAGAACCTTTGTAACCTGCCTGTCTTTCAAGAAGGGACAGAGAGCAGCAGTAGTGCTAGCATGATTGATAGATATGTCTGTGTCTAAGGGGAAGAGCTCTTGCATTTGGATCTTGCAGTCTCAAATTCAATTTCCATCACACCTGGTTCCCACCTCCAATGTTTTCGTCACTTTCCTCTACCTTCCTCTGGGTGGCAGTCATACATCATAGATTTAGGTATTCTGACATGGTCTTTTACACACTTTTCCTTTTATTTTTTTTTTTTTTTTTTAAGTAAAACCTTTAGGAAACCTAAGCAGAAGGCCAGCTTTTACTTGGATTGCATTGACAAGTAATGATTCACTGACTATGCTGATATACTCTACAGTGTCAAAATGAGGAAGGATTGTTTTCCATTATCACTGGACTGGTGATTGTTGGACCTTTAATCATTTGGTTTGCTTACATTGAGTAATCCACAAGATACTACATAAAATTAGATTCTATTATCTGCCTTCCAGTGCTTCTGACTGAGTCAAAGTAGTCTACAGGTTAAACTGAAGTAACACGGACTTAGATTTTTGAGACACACTCTTAACTGCCTTCTGGCATTCTCATGAGCAAAAAGTCAGAAGCCAGAGTATTTGTTCTAGCTGTTGTGGAAAGATGTTTTACTTCTGTGCAACCTAAAAAAATGTTTAAAACTTATGAAATGCCCTCTCAAACCTAACCAAAAAAAGCATCTAGAATAGCACTGTCTAGAATAGCAATGAGTGCCATGTACTCCTTAGGATATGAGCTACTTTGTTATGAGAACTTACTGCAGTCTGCACTGTCTAGGACCAGCTGCCCATGTTTTTACTATTTATGGAAGAGATTATTTTCTGTAAATATGTCCATGACAAACCTTTGGCAAGAGAATAAAACTTTGCATCTAACGTCACATTTCATTCCAGGTCTAGGCTCTGAACAAAAATAAATTAAAAATCCCCCACAGTTCAAAACCTTTTTTTTTTTCTCTGCTGTTTCATCTTTAAATGAGAGCCTTTAAATGATGCCAAATGCAAACAAATGCTAAATAATTTTCACTAATGAAGAAGGAAGGGTGTGGTGCATTTTTACCCCATATTTTCTTAGACCTTCAGTATCATGAGGTGGCTTAACACAATGTGCAATAAAACAAAGGAAGAGTTACTCACAGCTGATGAATTAAACAGATGATCAGAACGGGTAGGAAATCGAGCACCGTTTTGCCATTTGAGTCAACCTGTCTCCAGGTGCTAGAATTTCCTTTTTTTTTTACACTGCAAATACATTTGTCCTTCAAACTTCCCCTTCCCTAGTGATTCTTTAATCTTGTTCTATTCCCTGGGGTGGCTCTAGTTTATGGGAAGGGGCTCCCTCATGCTGGTCTGAGTTTTTTTTTGGAAAAGACTATGGATACCTTTGGGAAAAGGTTTGCATGATTTCATCCTGAAGCATCATAAGCACTCTGTTTTTTAGAGGGGAAAAAAAAAGTTTAAAGATAAAGACAATGTATTGCATGCCTTGGTGTTAAACTCCCAAGAACTGAGCAGGCAAACTTTACAAGGAGAAAATAAAAGTCATCTGCTCTCCATTGGCTTCAACAATCTGTTAGCCTCACTTTTATATTACTGTCCTACCATGCCCTGAATCATACCTTGAGGTAGACAACTCACTAGCTCACTGCTTATAAAGTGTTCAAACTAGGGATCATGAATGTTTTCTTCTATGAATGAATGAAGGATGAATGCACACCATTGAACTTCAGGGATTTTCTTCTTTTCTTTTCCCTCTGTTCTATTTTTTTTTCATGGAAGCAAACCAAGCAGATCTTCTAAGTAGGAGTCTGCCATAAGTACAAATACATTCCTCTTCAGCATCTCATCTACTTCTAGATCTACGACTTTGTTTTATCTACACTGGAGGTATCACACAAAATATATATAGCACTGTCAAGGGAAAAGAAAAAAATCTGAGAAGGGAATCGTTTTGAGCTAAAGTTAAGAGTGTTTATGGCTCAGCGAGTCTTACAAAGGGAAATGTGGACAACTGTTGAAAAAAAAAAAGTGATTACTGTAGTTGCAAAATGAGGAGTAACTGTGGAGTGAGCAAGAAGAGAAATTACATGAAGAAGCCTTAGTAAATTAAGTAGGGAGGGGCCGTTACTTGTAGCTGGTTAGTTAGAATTCTGTGATGCTAATAGGCAATAAGTTGCTTGACACTAATTAAGAAAAGGAAGAAGAGACTGAGGTAGCAACCATGACTGACTTGAATTTTAGCTTTAGTTCACACAGCTTGTTTTATGTAAGGTCTTATTCAGCTACTTAATTAACATGGCGTATCCACCCACTTTCTTGCCCACAAACTGAACACATAAGTACTGATATCTAGAAAAAAAAGGGTACACAAAGATTGCTGTTTCTATTTTGGTAGTCTTGGGAAGCACTTAGCTGCTTCCTGAGGAATGCTCTTTGCAGCCATGAGACAATACTGAAATACTCCTTGAGTCTAAGCATTCTGTCATGTTTAGAAGGCACAGGCACAGATTCAGTCCATGAACAGTAAACCTGAACAGCTCTCTAATTAAATGTTTATACAGATTGATTCAGTCCTGGAGAATCTGGCTCGCTTTGCATCACTCAGTGCAGGGCCCCCAGTGCTGTAAATTTGCTGGACTCAGGAACAGATACTTTCGCATTAGGAGAAAAAATCGTTTTGATGAGTGAAAACCAGCTGTGTGAGATACTATTGTTCACAAAGCACCACCTAAACCTCTCTATATGGCTGTGTCTAGCCCTAACTTTTGCACCGTAAGTAGGGAGGTGCTCTTTGATGTTCTCACACTCAAGTGCAGCCTTTGAGCTGCTTTCGCTGGGGACCGAAGGAATTGCGTGGGTGAAGGGTGATGGAGAGGGGGCAAAGGGAAGTGAGATGGCAGAAGCAGCATCCCTGCAGAGAAGCGTGACAAGAGAGTGCTGTTCTCCAGCAGCTATTGAAACAGCTCTTCCTCTGGATTTATGTCTGCAAGTAATGTAAAGCAGCCCTGGTAATGCTTTAGGTAGTGCAGGGACTAATCTAGCCTGCAGCCAGCTTGGTTTTGGAGCTGCGCGGGTCATCTGCAATGATCATGGCTGCTCCTTCATGCCAAAAATGTATTTCCACTTTAGTGAGTTTTCTCGGATTCTTCCTGGCAGTGTATGGGAATCTAGATTTTGCTGACTCTTTCCCCTGCCCTTTCCATTCTGCATCTGTCAAGAGCTCAGACCCAAAAAGTGCTGGGCGAGCCAAGATCTTTACAGAGATCCTACACAGATTCTTTGCATGTCTTTACAGTTATGTTTGTATAATTAATTGTTATTCATACAGTACCAGGGTTTTATAGCTATAGAGCACATATATTCTGGTTCTGACAAATGAGCTGTTGGAGTTTTGCAATGCTAAGCATCCTTAGTGCATTTAAGGACACTTACCATATGAGCATATAGCAGTAATTCCATTTGACTGATATCCACTTCACACTTTCAATAAAATACTGAAAATGGTAAGTGCAGCTAAGGACAAACAGATGATTTCTTATTGTACATGTTTAAGTCTCAAAGATACTCAGGACCGGTGCTCCCTCTGGTGGTTAAAAATGCTCGGGAAAAAAAAGTGTCCCCACCACCATTGCGGCAACAAGGTAACAGCCATTTCCAACTCTGTAGAGCATGTAGGACATGCTTCAAAGTGCACAACGGCTCAAGTAGGCTACTGAGCTCACACAGTAGTGGTTCCCACCAAGTAGTGTCATTACTGGTCCAACACCCCGAAGCAGATTACTTGCTTTTACTTGCTTGCACTTACATCATCTGGAGAGGCAACTACCTCTTGTGGTTGCAATAGTTGGGCAGAAACTGGCTATGCCTTTTCAAGGCTGTTACGTGTTACTGTAGATTTGGCAAGATCACAGAAGCAGCAAGGTGCTTCAGGATGAATGCTTCAGGATACACAGCATAGAATCATGGAATCATAGAATGCTTAAGGTTGGAAGGGACCTCTAGAGGTCATCTAGTCCAACCCCCCTGCACACGCAGGGTCCCCTAGAGCACGTGGCACAGGGTGGTGTCCAGGCGGGTTTGGAAGATCTCCAGAGAAGGAGCCTCCACCACCTCTCTGGGCAGCCTGTTCCAGGGCTCTGTCACCCTCACTGGTAAGAAATGTTTCCTTAAATGCTCTGGGCTAGTCTCCAGCAGAAGCAAACCAAGCAGGTGGAGTTGGATCAGGGCTGGTTGATAATATTTTAAATGACTCCAGAGAAATTGGCATGTCCTTGTATATCACATGCCTGCGTCTCTGGAGAGATTGATCACAATGTATTCATGTGGGCCCAGACACTGTGTGAGCCTGCAGCTTTAGAAACATGTGATTTGTATTCATATTACCAATCTCTCAAGTCTAAAATCTCTTGGTCCAACAGTCCCTAGGCAAAATAGTAGGGGAAATAATTTATAATGGAGTGCTGACTATTTCCTCCTCCTTGACACTTAATTTATTACAGTTAAGCCGTTTGAAAATACTTGCTTCATGTGATAGTCCTGCATAGCAATCTGTAGTTGTTCCATGTGTGAAACACTATTTCATGGATAATTTGGGAGTGATGGCGCCAGTAAGATGATCAAACCACGTTCCTATGTTCTTAACAGGTTTAACTTTTTTTGAAGTCCATTCATGTGCTTTCAGTTTGTATGTCTAATTCAAAGGCTTTTGGATGAATTTCACAAAGGCTGGATTAAGAAAGGCAAGCTTGATAACCAAATGGGTGTAACTGAATAAGCGCTTGTTTGCTTTCTCTGTAGCATCTTTGCATTTTCATGCAGAGGATAGTGGCAGAATATTTTTCTCCTGTGAGCTGAATAATGACTTTTCCATTGTTTTCTTTCTGACAGTGTGCCTAGAATCAGTGGAGATACAGATGATTTGCTTACATCTGTCTCAATTTCTAAGCTCATAAATTGATTTGTAGGAAGCAGAAGATCTCACATTGTTATTTGCCAGTACCTTGCAGCTGTGCGTGTTGGGACTGGGACAGTACACGGCCAGAGTCTTGTGCTCTTTACGCATCACAGCTAGAAATCTCAGTGCTGAGCAAAAGAGTAGGCAGGATTGCAGCAGTGATATGATGCTTGCCAATTTATGAAGTCTGGATGCTTGATGAGTTCCAGCTTAAGTGTAGTACAAACACTAGCTGTTTGGCTGCTTGGCTGGAACACTGGGTGAACCAAAGAACTGGACAGACAAGTGGGAAGAGATGCTAGTCAAGTATTTCCTTGCAATGCAAGGACATGCTTACATCTATCCTGGACAATGTGATACTTCTGAGTTTAGTCCCAATTAAGCCACATGGATAAGAAAATTAGCAGTGCAACTACTGCTATGCCAGCTATCTGTGCAGACTAATCTACCTTGATAAATTAGGAGACCTAAAGGTCTGCTTTAGAATGACTTAACTACTTCTGCATAGTACAATTTCTATACTGCATTGCTCATTGCAGACATTTGGAGTCTTTACTGTAAATTAGTACAGTTTCACTGATGCCGAGAAAACTTCTCATGGTGTGTATTTGCAACATCTGGAGCAGGCACTATCACTGCTCTTCGGGAAATAGATTGTCCTGAGTTCCCATGGGTGGCATGGAGGAGTAAGGTCCCTTTAATGGCATAGTCTGAAACTGCACAAGTTTGGGCTACATACCCAATACTTACTTTGCAGTAAAATTAATTAGGAGGGCAGAGTAAGCACTGCTGCCCACCTATAGGAATATATATCCAAGAGGGCAGGTTGTCTGCAGACAGCTTCAGGTAGCCTCCCTGCAAATGACAGGCCAAATTCCTGTGTGCAAAGATTTGTGGTGTGTTGGTGACATGACAGCCCTGTGCATGCTCAGAGTTGTGCTCCGGACATCTAGTAGCTTGAAGAAGTCTTGGGCACATAGCCATTTCATTTTTTCTTCCAGCTGGCATAAAAGTCAGTAAAATAAAATGCATCTGGGTAACTGAGATATCTTTTAGCCCTGAGTGTCCGATCTGCTCCTGCAGCAGATGATTCACTCCCAGCCAGGGCAGTCTGGGAGGCTGCAGGTAGCCTTGGGAGAGTGAGCTGTAGTTACTTCGGGCCAGTTTATATTTATGTCAAACCTGGGGTTAACCTCTTCAGCAAGATGAAGAAGTCATAACCTTAGTGATTTGCAGGCACTTTAAGACCCTTTTTACAGTGCCAGAACAGTCTTAAGGGAGACTTAGAGTAAATGAAAATCAGATCTATGAAATTCAGTTTTAACTTTCCATGAAAGTAGATGGAAGAATGTTTTCCCCTTCTGCAAGGTGCAGTATTTTTAAAGTATGTTGAAATCCTCAGACAGACTAAACTGCTGAGTGCAAAACATGTTAGCTGTGTTACATGGGACTCCTATTTCTCCATAGGTGTCAAAATAATCTCGTTTTTCCTCACTTGCACATGTTCAGTCTTCCGTGGGCAGTGGAAAACTCTGTTGAGGTTTCTCAGCCGAACTTGAGTGTCCTCTTTCTTCTTAAACCATCTCCTAGGAGGGCACAAGAGCGAGTGCCCAGGATTCAGTGTAAACTCCTGTTCTCAAATGGCAAACCATCTGTTTGTGCAGAAATACTTGTTACTGCAGTGCCAATTAGTTTGCCAAAGTTTAAGAATCTGAGTAATCTATTTAACTTTTCAGATATACTCTAGATTTTAGAAAAATTATTTCCATATTTATTCAGAAGCCTGTATCTTGATAAGTTCTTCTATAAAATATTTTTCAAATCAGTCTTAGTTATTTTAAAAACAGGATTTTGTGCCTTTTACTGTTGACCTAGGCATATGTTTCTTGATCTCTCCACTGTTTTTTCTTTCCCTTGTTGTACTTTGCATTAGATTGTACTGCCTGGGATTTTGGTAGCTAATAAATTTTATTATCAAACATAGCAGTGAATAACAAGGACCTAATAAAGGAGATCATGCCATTTTGGTGCTTCAAGGAAAAAACATTTGTCTCAAAAAGTAATTTCTTATTAAAGAACTGATTTTTTTGTGTGTGTGTGTGGGAGGAGGAGTAGCCACGTGAAATTTTTTCTTGTCAAGAAATTTTAATAAACGAAGTGGACAAAAAATTTTTTTTTTCACCTTATTGAATGTTATTTTGATTCTAGAAAAATCATGTCTCCAAATTTCCATAGTCAGGGCTACCATTGCAGTCACTTCAG
Organism: Eudromia elegans; assembly: GCA_003342815.1. Lineage (NCBI taxonomy): Eukaryota > Metazoa > Chordata > Aves > Tinamiformes > Tinamidae > Eudromia > Eudromia elegans. Next base: position 789,863 of record PTEX01000188.1, read on the forward strand.
AAAACACAGCACAAAGCTGAATGGGCACCTACCATCCCCAGACTGCTATTCCAGTAGCAACTTATGTAGCAGCACCACAAATCAAAATATTTTGTTATTCCACTTAAAAAAAGAAAAAGAACTTCTCATAGTTGAGAGTCAGAACTAATTTTTTACTTTAACTTTTTACTTTTTTTTTTTTACTTTTTTTTTTGCCTTTTTTTTTTTTTTTTACTTTGTCATGGATCCTGTTTTGTAAGTATGCGCTGAGGCACTGTCACATTGCTTCTGCTCTAACTCCTTCATCTGTTTGTTCTCCTTCCTCTTCTCATGAGGGTGCAGGAGGAGCTGCACCCTTGGTGCAGACGTTGCTGGGGTCCCTGTTACACCCAACCCACGCTGACCGGCCGCAGGGCTAGAATTGTGCGGTTGGTGGGTGCCTCTCGGCGTCCTTCTCTTAGAGACTTTGGAAATAGGAAATAGGAAATAGCAAGACCGTGTTTATCCCAAATCCACAAAAAATCAGGCTGGCAGGAACAAACTCAGGAGCAACCTCAGTATGGTTGCTGAAAACACAGCTGATACCTTTAGATTTCCTTTATTTCCACCAAAGCCACTCCCTTCTCTGTACTGATTACTTTTCTTTAATAATTGCATCTCTGTATTGTCACGCTGTTATCATCTGAACCATGATTTTCTTCCCCTCAGCTCTTTTCTGATCTTATCAGAGTTGATTTTGATTGATTCTTTGTCTTATCATTCTGCTAGCATCTTGTTAACAAAATCCCTTCCAAAGATCCCACAAATCTTTCAATTCCTGTCATCTTTAGAAACTGTAACTAGCCCCACGTGTGTGGGTTATCACCCAGTTTCCTTTACCAGCATACGTAACCCTTCCTTTCCTCGCCACCTGTGTGACCAACTTGTGTGGTGAGCTTTTCAAGACTCTGGTATTTTTCTTTTCTATATGCCCGATCCTCAATTGACTCCTGAAGTGACAGGCAGTAATCTTTGGCCTGAGCAAGCGGTAGAAACATTTCTGGTTCCTCACTAAACTATTCACCTTCCTAAAGCTCCAGGATTAAGTTTTTCATATGTTCATTACTAAGGGCAATCCCATCTGTTGTTCCACTGTCTTTCTGGAAATAGCGAAATCTGAATAGCTTCCTTTTGTGTGTTTTAAACCCTTCTGATTTTGTATCTGTGTCTCCATCCCATGGCAATTGGCCTTTTTATTGTTATTATTTTTTACCTTTCTAGAATATATGGCATGGTTTTCAGTTGTTGTCAGAAACTGTACACCTTATGCATTTGACCATCAACATTTTATCTTTCATATATTAGCACACTTTCAGACAACATCAAGTATTCTTCCCTATTTCACACCATACCTTGAAAGGAGAACCCTCGTTACTTCCTGCATGGATGGGACTTTTGATTTGCTTTTGTTATCAAGCTTTGACATAATGATTACATTTTTTCCCTCTTCCTTATCTGCAGCTTTTGCAAGCGTCGTGTAGAATTCATTTTGTTTTCACTTGGAGTCCAAATACAGTGAAAGTGTAGCAGTTACAGCACAGATCTGTAGTGTGGATGGATTTCACATCTGTCTCTGGTTTACCTAATTTAAATACATCCAGGGTTGTAGGAAGAGAGCACAACTGAAGTATAATGTTTAGAGAAACATGCATTTGCTCCTGTTCGTCCCAGCAAAGAAGAGCCTAAACATTGACACATACAGGTGCACATTGTGCTCCTTGAGAAGACATTGTATCTTGAACTATCCTGGCTCTGGACCACTCTGAAACTCAAGCCTAAGTGACAAGCTTGGTCTCCAAATCTGCTATTGTAAATACTGTGTAGGAAGAGGAAAGGTGTTGTGCATTCTTACAGAAGCGAATGCACCATTGATTTTTGCAGTTTCCAGGAATTGGCAGCTTTTTCTAGCACAAAAAAAAACAGAGTTATGTGGGTAGCTGGGAAAAGCAGTTTCAGGTATTTTGTTGCTAATGGGTTTTCTTCTTCGCAGGGTGAAAGAGGCTTGCCAGGATTACAGGGTGTGATTGGGTTTCCTGGAATGCAAGGACCTGAAGGTCCCCCTGGGCCGCCAGGGCTTAAGGTAAGAACTGAAGCTTTAATATTTAAAACACTCAGATTTCCCTAAACTGTTGTCACTAGGAAAGACAAAACTATCTCTTTTCCTTTACAGGGTGATACTGGAGAACCAGGACTGCCAGGAACAAAAGGAACAAGAGTGAGTTCTAAGCTACTTACATTTTTCCATAACATATCTTAACATATCTTTATGTCTTTGTGGCTACCTTCAAGTGCAAGATGGGGTTAGTCTTTTTTATTTCAGTTAATCCATGGCGTCCTCTTGTGCTGTTTGAGGATTTCAAAATTCCTGCTCTTGCTTTTCAAGTTCTGTGTTGTGCAGTCAGTGCCTTTGCCCATTGGCCCCATTGGCGTTTTCACCTGGTCCTTACCACTGCAGCAACAGCACTGGCTTTAATATTCCTTTGATATCTCTCTGCCATACCAAGAAGACTTTTTTTTTCCAGTTTGAATACGAACCATCCTTATTACCTCCTGTGAAATTGTTCCTTACACTTGCTCCCTAACCTCCTTTAAGTACTCCAGCAGAGAAGCTGATACAATTGTGAGCACATACATATTAAAAGTTATGTACGTGGTGTGGGGTTGAATCATTAAAATCAGGAACAAAGACCTCTTGATGTTTTTAATGCTAGGAGAGTCTCTGAGTATGTCTGTAACATTCCTATTGTCATTGCTGTTTAACATGTTTCTTGCATAACATTTATTATAGCAGATTATATTAGCCAAGAGGTTGTGTCCTTTTGTGCTTGGTAAGGTGCAAAGCTCATTTTGAGCATATTCACATTTTTTAATGGAAGAGCAAAAGATAATTCAATTAATTTGACTAGCATTGGTACACATATTTTTACCCATGGCCTCTCATCCCCAGATCCCCAAAATGCTATCTCAGTTTTGTTCCCAAATTTGCCTGCAGTTGCTGCAGGATATAGAATTGACTGAGGCATTTGCAGCTCTCAGTTACTGCAGAGGGGGTATTTTGTTGGCTTGTTAGCTCAAAAAATTCCCATTTCAATCCATGCTGTTCATGAAAACTGGAGGTATCCTGACTTCTAATGTAAATTATTGCCTCCTGGTAAATGTGCTCAGCTTTTGCAGTGCAAATAGGCTGTGTATTAGCAGTAATAAAGTCTGAGGAGATGCATATATACTATCTCAGCTAAAGGACTCACATATATCTTTTCCACTTCATAGCACCTATAATCGAAAGTATTCTGTGAATAAATAAGCTGGTAGCATGAAAATGATCTGCCAAGGCAAACACTTCATGCATTACACTGGCAAGCTCTTCAGGAAAAAAAAAAGTGTTTCAATCCAGTATTTTCTTAATGCAGAAGATAAAATTGCCACACTCGTATGGATTGTGAAAGATGAGAAAGCATTAGAGTATTAATATCCTCTTCTATTATGAAGAGGTGCCTAGAGTAAGTTTCATGCTGAAAATGATGGCTATGAAAAGGCCTGTGCAGTTCATGAAAACTAAAAATAAATGCTTTCAGTTATTAAAAGGCCATGATTGAGACTTTTTAAGATTAGAGATAATTTGCAAAACAAATTAGAATAAACTGTCAAAGAAATTTTAAAAGAAACTATTATTCATTTTTTGCCTGTCCTCATTGGAGCTGATACTAGGGCTGTCATTTGTCATTGCAGTCGTTGTTTAAATTTCCCAAGCTCAGGATGTTTTTTTTATCAATTACAGGGTCCACCAGGATCATCAGGATATCCAGGAAACCCAGGCCTTCCTGTATGTGAGATGTATATGTATTTTTACAATGAAATTTAATTATATCTGTGTTATTGCTGTATTGCTGATTTCTTTACTTCCTTTTCATCTAGGGCATTCCTGGACAAGATGGCCCTCCAGGTCCACCTGGTATTCCAGGGTGTAATGGCACAAAGGTGACATTTACATGTTTATAACATTTCTGTTGTGAAATAACCCCACTGCCCTGCAAGAATATGTTCCATAAACAAAACCAATTTCCCTGTTTCTCTTAGGGTGAAAGAGGTCCAGTCGGCCCCCCAGGTTTACCAGGATTGACCGGAAGCATAGTAAGTAGATTCTTTCATGCTTAATTCACTTGTTTGAACTCTAATTCTTCAAATGTAAATATAATTATGTAGAACTATAAAGTATAAAATGTAATTTTTACACCACTGTGGAAAATGACATCAACTATTTATTTTTTCACAGGGACCCCCAGGACCTCCTGGCATGAAGGTACATTGTGCTCTGAATGTGTTCATGTCCTACTTCCAAGTGTAAGAATTAAATGAACTCTACACCCTCCAAGATTATCAGTCCTCGCTCAAGGACTGAAGAATTGTACTGGCACGCTTCACTTTATATTCTGTCCTGCAGTCCCACTAAATAAAGACAGTGGGACAACCTCCAGTTCATAGCAATTGAACATATGCATTGTTCTGTGCAGATCTTAAAGTGTAAGTATTACAGGTGGCTCACAGCAGCATAAAAATAGCAGACGTCATTAATGATGTATAAGTAGCAGGGTAGCCACCTAATTATGCATAAAAATGCAGGTTTATTTTGTAATACAAATATTTGCTTTGATATTATTGACATTTTAGTCGTCTGAGTAGTTTCATGTAGATAATCTTTAATAAAAAAGGACATATAGTCCACAACATGAACAGAATCTGACATATAGTAAACAATTTTCGTAAGCAAAAAGTTGAACTACTTAATATTGAGTGTATCTAAGCAAAAAGTTGAACTACTTAATATTGAGTGTATCTGATGAACTAAAGTACAAAATATTGAATGACAACAGAGACCTTTGATTCTATGTATTAGAAGATATAACTTGAAATTACAAGCTAGGTACAAATCATAAATGTAGTCTCAGATCTGTAATGACCAGAGCTCCTGAAGCCATAAAATACCCCCTTCCCCTTATTGTCTCATAGGAAGGTAATAACTCAGTCTAAAAAACCTGAAGTACTTGAATGTTTCTTCCCTATACATGTACCATAGGTACAAAACTTTTGAAATAAAACTGCTGAATCAAAAAATACAACAATTTTGTTCAGAAAAGTAGGAAAAAAAAGGAGGGTTTTTTTTGTTATCAAAAAAAGAAAAAGAAAGAAAGAAGTGAATAACAATTGGGTTAGTTTCCTAATTTAAATAATGTTGATTCTTTTTGGGGGTTTCTTACTTGACTTTAGATTTATGATTACAAATGCACAAATCACAAATTTTGATTTCAGAATTAGGCATAAGGCTAAGGAGCACATCTGAAAAAGAAATTCTGAAGTTACCCACTTTTGTCAGCAGCCAGACCAGATACTCCAGTTGTGTACTAACTGTGGTTGTGTTTGGTTTGATGGGAAAATCTTTCCTGTTTCTCATTATAATATAGAAAGTAAGGATAAGAATTAAAATTTTGTCCTGGAATTTCTTCTCATAGCTTTAAAGACAATTTGACTATTAAGGTCTTCAGGTAAGGTCTTCCTTCTTAAAGGAAGGAAGGTTAATTTTTAAATGATCATACCAAGTGTGATTCCAAATTTTGCATAGCTCAGACTTTTCTCTCATCTTAATATCAGGATGGTTTTTAATGTATTTTAACGGATATTTGAGTACTATTGTTTTTCTTCTCTTATAGGGAGATCCAGGTGAAGTTATTGGTCTTTTACCTCCTAGTGTGCTAAAAGGCGATAAAGGCTTCCCTGGTCAACCTGGACTACCTGTAAGTCTAAATAATATTTGAGTAGCAGTGAGTTACAGTTGAAATTATATCAGTAACAATTATCATCCAAATAAATACCATCTTTTAAAGATGTCTTTTTATTTCCTTGCAGGGTCCACCTGGAACCCCAGGATTTCAAGGGCCAATGGGGCCACCAGGGCTACCAGGAGAGCCAGTAAGTTTCTTTTCATGGTGGTTTCATTTGCACCTCACTTACAAAGTTTTACAGAAAGAGCTCTATGCATTGGCCAAAAATGATGACCAGTGGTATAATTTGGGAAAGATAACCTGTGAGGTTCCAGACTTCATATTCAGGCTCCTGGACTGTGCCATGCCAGGAATGACTAAGTGCATGGGCTTCTGCCCCTAGAGTCACCTTCTCTTGCAGGGTTTTGTTTTTTGTTTTTTAATAGCTAGCTTCACCCTTCCCTTCTGCCCCATTCGATTAATAGCAAACAAACCACTAGATCTACTAGTGGTTATCTACTAGGTCTAAATCAAAGTGTTTGCTGAGATTTTTCTGCTTGCTGAGATGGTGGCCTCAGTAAAATGTACTGTGGACAGCACGTCAGCATTGGCTGTCCATGATAGTTACCAAACATCAAGAGCATTTTAGCCACCTTAAATTTTCATCTCATAGATACCTAATATCTTCTCTTCCTTTATTCAATGCAGTTTACAGCTAGCAGGGATCAGTTATTTCCGTCTATTAAAAATCTACCTTGTTTGTCTCATTGTTAGTGAGCTGTGTTAGATTTCCACTTATGCTAAAGAAAACTGAAAGAATGTACAAAAGAATGCAGTGGGAAGTTAGTAATTGATATAAAGGTAGTAGAGTCAAGTCACAACTGGCATGTGTGCCAGGGCAGCATGGAAGACTTTCCTGGATTGTCCCTTGTCTAGGTGCTGGCTGGGTCCTGCATTTATACCTACCTAAGAAGATCTAATGGAAGATCTTAGGTTCTGTTCATTTTTATTATTTATGACAATAGCAGTGAACTGCTCTTGAAATGCCCTGAGTTTTAGTTCAATTAAAGTGTTTGCATTTTTGCTATATGGAACAGAAAAATGACTCCACCTAGAATACTACACAGGTATCTGCTAAAATGTCCTATCTTGCAGGGTCCTCCAGGGCCACCAGGACCCCAGGGTGAGAAGGTAAGAACTTTTATTACAAAGACTAGATCTATTTATTTTATTTTTATTTATTTACTCTTTATTACTTTATTATACTGATTCTCTCAAAGGGCAGTAACTAATGGCACTAAAGTAATCGATTTGCTTTGAGATCTAGTTTTATAGCTTAATGAAGCATCATAGAAGGAGGCTTTTAAGCTAATTTTTAGACTTCTCAAGATTTATATAGATCAGTTACCAGCTTTGCCAAGTCAGTACTAACTATAACATTTGAGCTTATTTGGATCCATCTAAAAATGTCACCATGTAATTGTGTTCCCATTTGTCAGTAAAACGTTGAAAAGAGGGGAGCATGGCGACACTACAATTGCACTGTAAATTTCACTTTATGTATTTTTTCACTAATTACGGGGAGGTCAGACATAAGAAAACAGCTAGGGCCTTGGGACATGAATTATTGGTTTGTTTCATCTTTGCACTAAAGAGACTTTTTTTGTATCTTCTCTTAGCTTTTGCCATTTCCAAAGAACTTTCATAAATGTGTATGCACTGTTAATAAAAAGTCATTAATCTATGTGTAATTTTTATTTTCAGGGCTACATGGGCTTGGGATTTCAGGGTCCCAAAGGTGAAAAGGTATGCTTATCTTGAAATTTTTCTAGATAGCAACTGCCAGTACTATTCTTGAAAATATTTGCTTTAGGTAAATAAATTCCTAGTGTTAATCTACAGAGAAAATCAGTGCAATAATTTTGTATTTTTTTGAAGACTTGAATGAATTGAATCTGTAACTCAAAACTAAAACAATATAATTCATGAATGATTATGAAATTTTGACATGATGCTATTATAGATGGCATTAATTTAGGTCATTATCCCATTTTCCAGCAGTGGCTAGTATCAACTACTTCAGGAAAAAATGTTTAGTTTGCAGTTGTTGGAGTGGAAATCATTTATTCTTCTTATTAGAGCTTATAATGAGATTTATTTGAAATTGATTTAGATAAATTTAGATAAATTTTGATCAATGATGCTACTTTTTTCTGCCTATGCCTTAACCAAAGGAACTGTGGTGCATTGCTCAGTTGCTATGTATTAGTTGAGCTGTGATAACTGATCCCATTTATTGCATACTAATATACTACCTCTCCCACTGAAATCTCAGCTAGTGATTTATGTTGCATTTGAAGGAGACAAGAAATACTTGGTGTCATAGGTTGTATTTCAGTAAATTGCATGTCTGAGCCCTTGGCTTATCCAGAAGTTCCTTAATGATTATCACGGGTGGAGGTCTTTTGGAGTATAAGTCAATCATGTTACCTCAGTGTTTTTGTGTCTCCTCCCCTCCCCTCTCCTCCCCTCTCCTCCCCTCTCCTCCCCTCTCCTCCCCTCTCCTCCCCTCTCCTCCCCTTTTCATTTTTTGTGCCTTTTGTGTCTGGAGATACTCTATTCCCACCAGATGCATTTTCTGTGACATGATGCACTATTGAGATTAGCTTATCATAAAATTGCTTGGAAAGTGGTGATATTGGATGTACGTGGGCTCCTGGGCTCCTCAGGTTTGCCTTTAGCGACGAAGGAACGGCATTACTAGGTAGTGCTGCTTGGCAGAAATGAATCAGCCCTTTTGGACATGTTTTACTGTTAAAGATATTGCTTTAACCATCTAAAAGGAGACAAGGTTCCCATACTGTGTCTGCTGTAAATATGTATGAAAAACTTTCTCTGACTGATTTTTCTGGAAAAAAAAATCAGTTTTAAAAAATAGCTGTATTTTTAAAAGTGAGTGTTCTCTTACTGTATGGGCTTTAATCAGGATTGTTCTCAGTGTCAGTACTGTTTCTAATGAAGAATGCTGGATTTGATGTTAACAGGGAGAACAAGGAGTAAGGGGCCCTCCTGGACCTCCGGGCCCAGCTCCACATATGAAAGAAAAAGGAAGTGAAATCATAAGAGGAGAAAAGGTGAGACCTTAAGTGCTTACTCCTGCTTCACTCTACAATTCACTCTACAATTATTGAATCAGACACTATGAGCAACTTATATTAGTATAATAAATTAACGGATTCTCCTTTTTTTAGTGTGTTTAGTCTGACTTCTTGCATATCATACTGTTAAGCATATTTTTGGAAGGGAGGGAATGAGGTTAAATATTCTTTATCTCTAAAGTAAAGAAGAAGTAAATGACTTACAGCCTAAATGAGGTATGGATAAATTTTTGCTTATTAATCTGCATTTCTTTTCTGCTTTTCTTAGGGTGATCCTGGTGAAAAGGGTGAACAGGGTGTCCCAGTAAGTATTATGGAGAAGATGTCTATAGACATCTAGATAGAATAATATGTAGTGAGAACTGTAAAGAATCTAACAGAGGCCCTGAAGATAGCTGGCAGTGAAAAGCGGAATTATGGCAGAGTATGTCAGTATTCTGAATGTAGTTGTTGTTTTTGATTTCCAGGGATTGCCAGGCTCAGGTTTCAAAGGGGACAAGGGTGAACCTGGGAAGCCTGGTCCACGTGTAAGTATGCTCAACTTCATCAAGGACATAGCTGCAGTCATTGTGTTGATTCCATAAATTAATTAAACTTAGTAATCATTAATGAAATGGCAAATGATTGTGTTTGTTTTAGTATTTCACTCACTGGGTATAGCAAGTGTATATTTGTGTCAGTCTGTTAAGAGTGGAACTTTGTGTTTTGCAGGGAAAACCTGGAAAAGATGGTGAACCAGGACCAAAAGGAGAGCCTGTATGTGTTTTTTCTAAATTTTCTATACTCTATCTTATATTTTAAAGACAAAACTCGATCATCTATTGCAGATGTTTGAAATTTTCTTGTCTTCTGAATTGTTTACATCAGATTGTTGCTATTGGTAAATTAGTGTCTGCTTTGAGAACTTATATCTTAAATGGTGCCAGAGTGGAGTTACAGCCATGTTTGCCGTCTTCCACCTGCAGGGCTTGCCTGGCGGGTTTGGGATTCCTGGACGACCCGGTGAACCTGGTCTTAAGGTGTGTGGACTTTTAATTCTCATTGCCCAAAATAATTTCATATGCCCTGTTCACAGGAGTTCATTAAAACAACGAACGAACACAAATCAGTATTAAATTAATATTCAATTGATGTCATGCAGACATAATGCAGAGATTAGGAAATGTCAAAATCAAAGTTGCTTAGGCATCCTTACCTTATACATTTTACGTGAGTAGATTAGTGCAGTATTTAATTACATAAGCTCTTTGCTTAGCCGGCAAATGTAAAAACCTACTTTCCCCAAAATCACAGATTAACTGTATATAGTGTAAAGCAGTACACTCCCATGGACTATAACTAATTACTACTTATTGTAAAGTCACAGGTACTCTGCATTTGAAATTTGTGACTAGATATCAAAGCGTTCATTTGCTATGGAAGTTCTATCTGTGGTGAAGAAAATCTCATGTATTATGCAGAAAATAACTGAAAGACTCTGAGTTTTGTGTTGTGTGTGCAAAAGTTGAATGTAAAATATGAAATGTGTTTTGATTTAGGGCGAAAAAGGTGATCAAGGTCTTCCAGGGCTTCCAGGAAGCGTAAGTGAAATAAATTCTTGTTTTATTTGAGCTTAAAGGAAAACACATGTCATGAAAGTCAAAGCACACTCAAACAATCAGGGAAAAAAAAGAAAAATAATTAAAAAAAAAGGAGAGATGGCATAATTAAAAAAAAAGGAGAGATGGCATATTATGATCTTACTGAAATCAGTAATACTATTGTCGGTTTTCCATAATGGAAGCAAAAATTGAAAATCCATGTTTGAAATTTGGAAAGGGAATTCCTGAGGAATATGAATTTTGAATGTTTTTGACTATGAAAATGATGGACATTTGTTAATCAGTGCAAGCTATTCATAAGAGAGCTCAAATGTATAGGTCTGTCAGCTTTGCACTACGTAATTTTTTAACACTTCAAAAAAGCAAAAGCAAAAAATGAAATTGCTATTACTCAAGAACAGATATATCATTGATCATGCATCTTTTCCAACATCTAAATTAAATGGAAAAGTGGTGCATACCTCGTACTGTAAATGCAGAATTCTGTATGTCAAGTTTAGGTCAAGGTTGGCAGAAATTAGCAAAGTAAAGTCTTTTAAAATGAAAGATAATAGAAACCTCAGTGCGTAGACCATGCTATGGATTCTTTACTCCATTCTTGTTGAAGAAGTATTACAAAGCTTTGAAGTTAGTCCCATTGCTGATATGAAGGAATTCTAGTAGAAAAGGAAATTTTTTTTTTTTTTTTTTTTCCTGGTAATTTTCCAGCAGCTACCAGTGTCTGGCAGCAATAATTACATATGAGTGAAATTGCCAGCGTGACTGAAGCTGCTAAAAGCTGTTACCACAAAATCAAATGGTCACTGTACCACCTGATCGGGATCGCTGCCATGCAGGCTTGAGCCTAGCTGCACATTCCTGGGGTTCTAGTCTCTGTCCTGTGATTCAGGTTATAGGTACTGGAACGGTGGATTCTTTTGGTGAAAAAGGAGACCCTGGAGTTTCAGGCTTGCCAGGACTGAAAGGTCAAAAAGGTGAAAAAGGTACGTATTTTGTCTTGTCTTTTTGCCTGAGATATACTTTTATTTGTCTTTTTTTACAAGAAGTTACAATTGCACTTTCTGTGTGCCTTTGGGGCTCAAACATTTAATGATAATGAAATGTTCTGTTCATTCATTTAATGGAAACTGCATTGTTGCAATTTTGTTATATACTGCTCAAAAGATGCTGTTTTTCATTGCAAATAAGACTATATTTCAATAATGGATTAAAGAGTGAGGGAAACGATAAAACTTTCCCCATTTCCCCCATCCTAGACTTTACCCTGCCAATGAAAGATAGTGGCGAAGATAGCACTCAGTGCCTGTAGGATGTTTACTTAAGTAATATATGCTGAGGGGTCACTGGCATTGGCATTGCCTGTTTCACTGCACAATTGAAAGCCTCTCTTTTTTGACTTCTCTTTTTAAGGTTTCCCTGGAATACAAGGAATCCCAGGTCCTCCAGGTATGAACTTGGGGCCACTGATTTTGTTCACTTTTTTCCTTTGTTCTTTTTGGGTGAAGAGCCCTGAGGGATGTTTTCATTCACGGCTTCCAGTCGTTCCCTGACTTGGAGATGCCTGGGCAAGGACCACTCTGGGACTCTAATCCTCACCTTGTACCCTTCCTGTGCACTGCTTTTCTTGTGTCTCTGTTGTGTTCGCCTTGTTCTCTGTCTAGAGTCCTGCTGGTTTTTGTGAGGAATAGTCTTTCTGTTTGAAGTAAAACAGGTGATGTGCTCAGGTTGTCACAGACAGTCAGAAGCTTTAGATTCCCTGCTCAGAAAAAATGGCAAAATATGAAAATGTGTATCTGCCCCTATATATGTATATTCATACACAAATATGTGTATGAACGCATGTGATCTCCCAAATAATTTGGTTTACTGTTACTTCAGCTATGTGGGTTCTTGCATAAATATACTAAAACAAGGTCTGTAGGGAGAAATCTTATAAATTTCTGAAGTCTCGCTTATTTTTTTCAACTATAATAACCAATAAAAGATATTTCTTCTCCCTGAATGAATTGTTTTTCTCATACTCCAGTATCTTTACATCCATGATAACACTACTGTTATCCATATGTGCACATGCACATGGATTTGGACTAAGTCACAATGTTTGCTTTTCATAAATGAAGCAAATCATCTGCAGAATCTTGACTACAGCACATCCACCAGTGATATTAATATTACCTTGTCCTTTGCCTGCATTTTCCATCTTGACAGTGAGCTAAAAATGAAATTAGTGTGAACCCATGTCAGAGAGTTGCCAGGTACTTTTTCATCGTTTAGGGAGGAGATACTGTATATCATAGGCTGTGATGTTCAGTGAAGAATTCTGCATGACAGGACAAGAATAATTGTGGCTCTTAAGTCTGTCATTGCCCTGCAGAAATTGAGATTTGTGTGACTTTTCATACCTTCTTGTAATGCTTCTCAAGGATCAAAATGTTTCCACAATCAAGTCTTATGATCAGTTTTATCTAAAACAATTCATTGAAGTGTAACTGCATGAATGACTAAAAGGAGCTCTGAAGTAGTTTTCTTTTGGCTATTTAATGGGTTCTCTTATTATTTACTTCTCATTCCTGTAAAGAGTTTGATTTTAACATTCCAGAAATCTGTTAGCATCGTTGAATACATTCACTGAGGTTCTCAGACATACCGTCTATTTCTAAATACTTGTAAGATATATTTGGCCTACTTTGAGATGGAGAAAAGTGCTTCTAAGCTTCTTGAGCTTCTAAGTATAACAAATATTCTCAGTTAGCTCTTCTATGGCTACTCTTTCCTACCTAGCAAGAATTGATCAGTCCCTTTCGATTTGACTGTAGTATCTTTCCTTTGAGCTCTGAAAAGCAAGGGAAGCTAATGTGTTGATAATGTTGTTATCTTTTAGTGGTAACTTTCTTCGTGTATGTTTTACTCTGTCTGAAGGTCGACCTATTCCAGACCGGGTAGGAGCACCTGGTGTCCCTGGAGAGAGAGGTGAAAAAGGTGAAAAGGGTGCTCCAGGATTCCCGTTACCTGGCCCTCCTGGAAGAGATGGCTTCCCAGGTCCTCCTGGGTTGCCTGGTCCGCCAGGTCCTCCAGGCGTAACAGGTAGGTAAGGCACTCAGTTGCGTTTTAGTGTGAAGTCTCCAAAATTGTTAACATTTGCATGCACATAAGAAGAGAAAGGACATGAGATTATAAAAGCTATGAGCAGAATACATGTGTGAAAAGATGTGCGTAGCATGGAAGAAATGTGTCTGAGCTGAGGTCAAGTAAAAACTGTCCCATGATGCAGGAAGCCACTCACTTCCAGGCCGGAACAAGGATTCCATGACAAATAAGTGCTTTTAAAATGTATTCAAAAATAGGTTGTGGACTGCTACATTACGTCCAAAGAAATACTTTATATCCAAATAAATTACCATAATATATTAGTTTCTTCTGTCTTCTAGTAAGTCATCTCAGAGATAGTATACATTCACAGTAAAAAGAATTTAAAAATATTAGTAATATTCTTTCTACAAAAGAAAGCCACAAAGTATCACAATTTATAAGTCTATAGTTCCAGTTTTTGCCATAATCATTGAAAAAAAAAAAAAAAAGAACTACAGACTAAGGCACTCAAGTTTTTCCATTTACTAGAAGTTTTCACTGTAAAATGAAATTGTCTTACAAAAGATTGGAGTCAACACTTGCTTTGCAGTTGTTGCTACATTTGCCATTGAGTCATTATAAAATCCAGCACTTAGAGAATTAAATAGCTAAATCATACCTTCCCCCCTAGTAACAAGAATTGCCATTTTCTGTCAGTACTTAGTTATGCTCCTTCCGCAGACATTTCTTTAATGTAAAACATATTTTTTAATATTTGTATTTAACTTTGTTTGCCAAATTTCACATTAAAATGTTGACTACTGACTTTGACTAAAATGGTGTGTGATTTTTATGGAATCAAAACCTCTGTCATACCATCTAATAGAAAAAGCATCAATTTTATTCTAATATCAACTCTGCCAGAAAATTTGTTTTGTTACCCATTCCAGTTCCAAAATATGTAGTTTTCAGGAAGCTTTAGCAATGTGGAAATGTTAGATGCTAACAAACTACTCTTGACCAAGACATCTTTCCAAACACTGAAAACAAAGGTCTATATACAAGAAGATCTACTACATGATTTTCTTTGGGATTTCAAGAAATATTCTCCATTATCTTCAGGCTTAAAAATATTTTCATTCAAAGCACTTTTCTTAGCTGAACATTATGATTAAAAGATGGGATTTTATGTTGCAGTTGTTACTATGGTAGAGTCTGTATTTGCTTTTAAATGTTTCGGAAGTAGCATATAGGAGATCAGAATACAAAGTCCCAGAATTTTTTTTCAGAGCAGAATAAACAGGAAAATAAAATGGTACCCTGACGCATCACTATTCATGAAGACATTTTCAGCTCTGACACTCACAGAAATAGAAACATTTCAAGGGAAAATTTCAATATTCCTTATTATTATACTTCAATTGCAGATGGGCTTGATCAATGTCAGCCAGGTGAACCTGGTGCACCAGGCAGACCTGGAGCTCCAGGACAACATGGATTTCCAGGAGAGATGGGGGAGAAAGGTAATATTATTTATAGCTAATATGTGATTTTTTTTCCTGCTACTTTGTACCCTGGGGCTTGGAATTGTCAAGATATAGAGGAGGTTGGGTTGAATCCAGAGTAACAGTGTGTAATATCAGTTACACAAACAGCCAAGGGGTGCTAAATATGTTGCTTGAGTTTTGGGTAAGTAAAATAAATTTGTTGTGTGTCTATATTGAGTTGTGTGACCCAAACTTTGCTTATATTTAACTTAGCCTCCACACTGGTAGAAAGTGATAAAGGATGGCACAGGGCAGAAGGAGAAGCTGGGAAGAAAGGGTTGCATTTTATCTTCCTAAGTGTACATAAAGCTATTCCTGGTGATCCAAGATGTGAATTCTGAGATGGAGTTAATGAGAAATGAAGAGGTGAAGAGATTTTTTATTCTTATTATTTTTAGGGGACAAAGGTGATTCCTGTGCCACATGTGAAGTAGGACCTCCTGGACTGCCAGGACCACAAGGGCCACCAGGTCCAGCAGGTAAAAATCCATGGCAAAATTAGCAACTAAATCAAAACTGTTATGTGATTATTTGATGACCCATTTGATCAAATTGCATGTGAAACTAATGAAAGAAGGATGGAATATTCTTCATGGCCTAGTTCCAAATTCACACTCAAATCAATGAGAATTACTAAGGGTGCAGAAACTGGTCACAATGAAGTGTCTTTGAAAAGTGTGGAACAAATGTTTTCTCTGAAAGCAGTTTTTCTGAAAGCAAAAGAATAATGTGGAAAGCATTTACTATTATGTGTCCAGGCCCAGCAATAGCCTATTGATGCATTCCAAGTTCTAGCATTAAATTGTGTGGTCAAAAGCAGTAATTTGTTTGCTGCTATGTTGGAAAAATGCCATTGACAAACAGTAATATTGTACTTAATATTTCTTTTACTGGTGTTTAAAAGAATGAATATGATTTAGGAAGTTTCAACATTCATTGCAATATTTGAAATAATAGTTTTAAATAGTGATGTGAATTCAGAACATGGTGTCCAACTCATGAAATGGGTTAAATTATGTATTTTCATCATAAGTCAAATGCATTATCAACTCCTGAACTCTAATAACACACAGACAACTTCACTGAGAACTATTAGCACTATTACTAAGGATAGAATTAGACATTTTGAGAAGGATCATCAAGACTCCACAAAAAATGAGCTATTTATAAAAGCATATAATAAATAGAATACTATCTTTCATTTCTCTGATAAGGTTTTCCAGGACAAGCAGGCTTCAAAGGTGAAAGAGGCTTACCCGGACTTGATGGACTTCCAGGCGTACCTGTGAGTAATGCCTTTCCAAACACTTTGTGTATATTTCCTACTAGACATGTCATGAAAAAACATTCAGTGTGGTTGTTTAAAAATAGACCAGCACAGTGATATAATTAAAATAAGGAAGTGAATATGCCTAGCAAAATAAACTAAGAAGCAGTGGGATCTAGCTATGAGGGAAACTAGGTGACCTCTACAGGTCCCTTCCAACCCTAGCCATTCTATGATTCTATGATTCTATGAAACAAGAGCTGTCAGAAACAGGCTGTATTTCCCTATTTATCCATCATATGAACTCAGCAGGACACTTGACCTTGTGGCTAAGCAAGCTAAACAGTAGAGTTGGGCAAGAAATGAGATTTTGTGTGAAACGTGCTGATCTGCCCTTCTCATGTTACGGAGGGTCTTTCCCATGTCTCTGTGCTGCTCTCTGCTTTTAATATATGCTGCGTGTATATATGAAGGGCGCGAGCGAGCAGTGCCATCTGCTGTAGCCTGGGCAGTTAACATCAGAGCAGCGTGCAACACGTCTTAGCAGTTTCTCTGAGTCTTAGGAATCTTCCTGCAAAACCTAATTTGCAGATCGCAGGAAAGTTAGGCGACTTTCAAGAAATAAGGGAAGGCTGTGAAAGTGGATAATGTCCTGATAGTGTGAATTATGGTGCCACAGCTTAACACAGGTCTCAGTGGGTGAGGATGGATACCAAGAGTAGCCACATAAGCATAGCACTTGCCAAAAATGCAGCACAAGTTGCCCCGAACACTGTACTAGCACTAACACGGCTGATTTTTGTCGTACTTAGCTTAAGCGTCCCTGTATTCACTGTGGTATCTATAAAGACTGACGTTAGTATGCACATTTCTGTATCATAACATGGATTTTAACACCTTTTCTGATGTAAATAGACTGAGGGTTTGTCAGAGTCGTTCCAGCCTGGTTTATTCAGGAGGGTTTTCTCCTTCCACATGAGCATTTTTGTCAACATAGCTTCTCCTAGCTTCTTAGCACCATTCACATTTGGTAGTTTAGCTCACTTTAAAATACACTGGAGTTTTCCAAGCTCCCTTTATCACCAGTGGTGATAAGCACCTTCGAAAGTTAAACTGTCTTACCTATATGACTTACTTGAGGAACATTCATCTCTCTCGAGTAGAAATAAAGCCTGGATACCTGAATTTTAGGCTAGTATTAACTAAGATTTGGATTTCCAGCCTGATAAACAACAATGTGATACTCAGGGACTTACTGACTGTAATATAAATTGGATTCCTGAAAGAAACTATGGAGAAAAATAAAAGAGGGCATCCTAACACATTTTTACTTTTAAATGACTGGGATATTTTTCCTGCGCATATTTTACCACACCTTTACGTTTACCCTTTAAATTCTGTTCATATGTTTTATCAGACAAGGACTGGGTAGTTTTGTGAATGTTTTTTAAGCTTGTTTTGCTTCACAGAGTTCAGTCAGGTAGAGACTGAGCACATACTTCACCTTGGAATAACTACTAAGACTCAGAGCATTAACTACTAAGGCCAGAGCATTATGGTCTGATCTAGGACCTGCCAAAGCCAATGGAAAGATTGCCTATGGCTGTGTTCTGGTTCAGGCTTAAATGGAGGGGACACAGAAGCCATAGGCAGTGGATGTTGTCTAGGAATTTTGTGCTTTACTATCCTAGTAAGCAGAGCAGATTCACTTGGAATTAGAGATACTGTTTGTGTGGGACAAGTACAAATTCTGGACAATATGTGGGCAAAAAATGGAATTCTGAAAGTACTGAATATCCTCTTATTATGTAGGGATTTATGTCTTGGAAAGCTTGCAAAACCTTTTTTGAACATGTAAATAGGGAGAGATGTAAGCTCTGAAAAGACAGTTTTAAGAAACTTAGATTACCCCGATGCTGATACCATAGGTCAAGCTGAAATCCATCAGACAGTCTACTGAAAATTCAGAGCACTTTTTTCAGTGTCATGGCCCCAGTTCCTGTGTAAATGGTGCAAATACTGATGCACCATGTAAAATGATAAACCTGTGATGTGATAAGATGATCAAGATTTTGCAATAGTTGCTCTTTCGTTCTGATCTCTCCTGGAAAGTATTTTCATTTTACCTCCCTGATTGAAGACTTAATGATCTGTTTGATTTGCATCTACTCTTTAATTTTTAATTGACAGGCCCTTGATGACATTTGAATTTATTAAATTTCAGGGGCCCCCAGGCACTCCAGGACTTATAGGCAGCCCTGGGGCAAAAGGAGAACCAGGAGACTTTTCTTATGACTCTATCCTGAAAGGCGAGAAGGGAGATCCTGGTTTCCCAGGTCAACCAGGTATTCCCGGAAGAGAAGGGACCCCGGGGAAAGATGGCCTGCCAGGTCCACAGGGGCCCAAAGGAGCATCGGTATGTGTATTTCATTATTTTTATAAGCTGTTCTATACGTGTTGTCTTTCAGCTCAGAAGTCACTTGTTCCTGTATCCCACATATAGTTTATATTTATTGACCTCATTCACAGAATTGTGTTTTGTACATACCTGGTGTGTACCTAGCCCCCTCAAAAGAGGACTTTATTTTCCCTGGAACCAGTAAAGAGTAACATCCTTAAACAGCAAAGGTTTTCTGAGTTAGATTTCAGTGCATTATACATACTATGCAGACAAGTGAGCTGACTCAGAAGTATTTAGACTGCATGGCCTGTTACTTCAAAGACTGCAGAGCAGGACTGCTTGCCCCACAAAGTGGTGAACATGGGCATTATTTATGTTGCTTTCTCCCTTTTTTCTATCTTGATGGTGAAAACTAGTAGACCTGATTTAATTTTTTCTGTAGATGACTGAAGGAATACAATTGGCCAAAAAGACATCATTACGATAAGATACAACTTGCTTCTAGCATAGTGTCTTCTTTTTGAAACTAATTCTTGCTCTGATAGGGATTTTAGTTTATGTGAATGTGGAGCTCAAATTTGTCCCCAGGTTTATCACTGACAATATAGTCTAAATGATCCAGTTACTTGCACTGCACAATAGGTAGAGTTTCCATGTGCACAACAGGTATAGTTTTTGTGTGCTCTTCCACATGGGACCCAGTCCTGTTTCCACTGAATTCAGTGATAAAGAATCCACTTTCTTCAGTGTGCGAGATAAGTACCCTGTGCTAAATCCAAGCTATAGAATGATCAGACAAAGAGGAGAACATGTCCTGTCTTGCCAATGAGACAAGAAATACAATTATACTTTCTAAAACTTAGGGTACAGCTGGCTTGAAAGGAGAACGTGGTCCCCCCGGCCAACCTGGATTCCCTGGAGTCCGTGGTGAAAGAGGATTTCCTGGTGCTCCTGGGGTAGGCTCAGTAGGCTTACCCGGTGAGAAAGGAGACAGAGGCTTTGCTGGAACCCCAGGTTTACCCGGCCTTCCAGGTAATGCTATGTTATACTTCAAAAAATACTTTAAGTGATATAGTTTAGGGAATCACTGGGATTTAAGATGAAAATAAAAAGAATTAATAATTTAGGTCTGTGTTCAATCTCAACAGCACATTTGCAACTGCATAGGGTCAGTTTTCTTGAAGAGTTTCATACTGCCAAAGCAGTACAATTTGGTTCTTCTTACAAGTTCTGTTTTTCTTCGTAAGAAATCTTTCAGGAATGTGCAGAGTAATACTGTTCTCTAGGTAGAACTTCCTCATTTGATTTCATCAGTTTACATACTTAGTACATCTTTGCGTTCACAGGGGCAAAAGGGGAAGCAGGGCGAACGGTTCCTCTCCCTGGTCCTCCTGGGGCGGATGGTCTTCCTGGCCCACCTGGTTTCCCGGGACCCCAAGGTACAGTATCCGTTTAATCTTTGTTCTGATGTCGATAAAGGTTCTGTTCTCAGGAGCCAGCCTTTAACATAACATTTGTGTTTGTTTGTTTCTCTTTCACAGGTGACAAAGGAAATCCTGGGCTACCAGGGAGACCCGGCCTGCCAGGAGAAAAAGGTGCTGTTGGGCAGCCAGGTATAGGATTCCCTGGACCTCCAGGACCCAAAGGTAAGATACAGTTATCCATGTAACTAACAGAGGTGGTACGTCTGGAGAAGGGGTACACTGCCATGCAGCCATGGCTGCAGCAGGAAATTTGGGAAGATCCAGTAGGCTCTCTTGTGAAATGCATGCGAGCACCATCATTGCCGGAACTCAGAAGGCACGTCTGATTGGTGCAGACACGGACAGTGTCCAGGCTAGTGCCAGAACTGGAAGAGTTGCAGTATCTTAAACAGATCTTGTGTAGTATCTTAGCACAACATCTGAGTTTGGTGAGAGATGAAGTGGCCTTGCTGAGAGTTGAGGCATTGTCTTAGATTTGTCAAAAAATCATAATAACATAACCACGTTATCTTTGGGCGAGGCCTAGCGCCTGTGTTGTGTCCCAGGGTGCTGGGAGTGATGTGGGCAGAATACCACTCTTTTCAGCATAAGTTTAGGCTCCTCTGCATGGCCACTGACCTGTCAGGTATACACATCAGCTTGATGGGGTGTCTAAAATGTTCACATTCTGGTTTGATTTTGGGAGACGTATTTTATAATGCTACTGCTAATCATTCAGGATTTTCAGCTTTTGTCAGCCCCCTTCCTAAGCCTCTTCTGTCTCTGGCGTACTCATTTCATTTATTGTGATTACACATACCAGCAAACAGGGAGGATCAGAAACATTTAAAGAAGAGAAACATCAAACTTTTGCCTGTGACTGTCTCCGCTTCCTTCTAGAGTAGGACTGCAATGAACAGATAAGGTCAACTTGGTTGTATGCTCCCTGATGCTATCAGGAGGGGAATGGCATATCAAAGACACTTTTTTCAAGGACCTTCTTGAAGGAATGCAGCTCTGCCCAGTGACTTGCCTGAGGCTTATCCAGAGCAGTTCTGGGTTTCCCAGTAGAAGAAAGACAATGACCTGTTGGAGGGAGTCCAGCAGAGAGCCACAAGGATAATCAAGAGATTGGAGATTCTGGCGTATGAGGACAGGCTGAGAGACTTGAGGCTGTTCAGCCTTGAGACAAGATCATATCAATGTGGGTAAATTAAGAAGACAGAATCAGACTCGTCACAGCCATGCCCAGTGAAAGGACAAAAGGCAATAGGCACAGTCTGAAATATAGGAAATTCTTTTAAATATTAGAAAAATGAAGGTGATCAAACACTAGAACATATTGTCCATATTGGGCATAGAGTTTCTGTCTCTGGAGATATTCAAAGCTGACCAAACGAAATTCTGAATAACCTATACTAGTTAACGCTGCTTCAGAAGGAGGTCAAACAGGATAATTTCAGGAAGTCCATTCCGACCTCAACCATCTCTTGTTCTATGATTTGCCGTAAAGCTAGATTTCTCACTTCCTGAGATCTTTGTCTGAGAAAGAAGCTTCATCTCTGGTTACTGCCTATGTGCTGTGAGCACCACCTTTAAGTGATTTGCAGAATGTCAGATATGTTTCTTCCTGCATCCCCAAAGCTCAATCCATGGGCCTCCTGCATCCCTTAGTCTGATGTCCCACTCATAGACTAATCCTCTCTGAAGAGGATTTTGAGAACATAATTTTACAGTGGGAATTTTTCTAAATGACATGAACCCACAGCACTCAGAATTTATTTCTTTTTTTTTCAGTCATTTCTCTGCATTAGGCTTATCATTTGAATCTCTATTGAAGACACTGGCTTTTGATTGCTGGCATCGCTGTAAATTCGACAATTTTAAGAGACTAAACAGAGTTTTATAAACATGTCCCTGTGAGGGAGTTAATAGTTTATTTAGAGTCTTGAAGAAAAGACAGATGACACTTACAGAGTCACTAATGATGTGTGGTTTTTTTCCCTAGGTTTCCAAGGTCAGCCTGGCTCTCCTGGTCAGCCAGGTACTCCAGGAACTCCTGGCCTGGATGGTTTGCCCGGTGCTCCAGGTTTACAAGGTCAAAAAGTAGGTGTCTGCTGGTTTTGGTGCTGGTTTTTTTCTGTGAACATCCATTTTATCTTATGTTTTCCCTTACGCTTGCAAAGAAACAAAGTTGTTGACATAAATTCTAAGTTGCTTACACATCTACCCTAAAGTTGTATGTTGCATTGGTTTAAGTACAGGCAATCAATACATTCTTGGGTTTGATATATAGACTCCTAACATATTCTGTTTCTGTGGTTAGGGTGAACCTGGAGTAGGTCTCCCAGGCCCTAAGGGATTACCAGGCCCACCAGGTCCAGCTGGTATCCCTGGAGAGAAGGGAAATCCAGGACTGCCTGGCTTACGTGGCGAGCAAGGGTTTCCAGGGATTCCTGGTCAGCAAGGATTCCGAGGTAACGCAGTAAGGAAAAATAAGTCATATTTCTGCATTCTGATTTCGTTTTAAAGTCATTCTCCCACAGGTGCGGCAAAAATCCTATTTGAAATTTAAATGCTGCTTGTGTCTCAGGATATTGCCCCCTTCCTTCTTGTTGTCTACCACTCACTAGCCGCAAACAGTAGCCCTTTGCCTGGGCCCAGGCAGGAGGTGTTTCAGCCCAAAATGACTTATTGCCCAAATGCTTCCTAAGCACCTGTGTAGGGTCTTCCTTGAGCCAGATTTCCAGTAATCTTGGAGAACACTCAGTGCATGTCTCTCTTCTTTCCACATAGGTGATCCTGGCCTTCCTGGCATACAAGGTTTACAGGGCTCTCCAGGTGCGCCAGGACTAGGACCACCGGGATCACCAGGGCCTGTTGGGCAACCAGGACCACAGGGACCACCAGGTAAAAGAAAAATGTTCTCACTCTGCTGATTGAATGCTTTTTTTTTGGTTTAGACAATGGATGTAAAGGTACTGCTTATAAACTGTTGTGAGGATTGAGCTCTGTGGAGGGGCACAAGGAGGATGTCAGAAGCCTTGTCTCTCTGGGCCAAAGCTGGGACACATGCAAGTCTTGAGAAAATGCTTGCCCTTTTCCTTGTGTATCTCCCTGTGATTATAGGCGATATGTACATGATTCCGGCACTTGGGGAATGAGGAATTTTTTTCTGTCTTGTTACCATTACTAGAGAAATTTGCTTTGATCCATGACATTACATGCCATGTACTTCGTGAACCATATGAATACTTTCTAGATAGGGTATCACTATTAATGATGTTCTGTGTCCTGTTTTAAATACTAATCTATTTTTCTTCTATTTTTCATAGGATTTCCTGGAATAAAAGGAGAAAGGGGCTTTCCTGGTATCCCAGGTCTAGACATGCCAGGACCAAAAGGAGATAAAGGTAGCCAGGGCCAACCTGGAGTACCAGGCTCTGTGGGATTGCCTGGCCTGCCTGGACCACAAGGGACAATTGGACCGAAAGGATCATCAGGTAAGCATCCTTGCTATTCATGATACTGTATTTACTGATATTTTCTCTGTCAGGATATTTTCAATTAGACCATCTTCTTTATACCATTTTCCTTAAATAGTTCAATTCCTAATGTAACAGGGCATAAGTCACTCAATTTCTCTTACTTCTTTTATGCTACTCTGTCATCTTTCTGTTAATCTGTTTTTCATGTTGCTTTCAGGAGCCAAAGGAGAAATGGGAGTTATGGGAACTCCTGGATTGCCAGGGTCTCCTGGACCAGTTGGAGAACGAGGGTTCCCTGGTGAAAAAGGTAGGACCTCTTGAGGAAAAAAAATCTCCTTTTGGGAATGAATAGGCTAAAGTTTATGCCTCTTTAAGGAGGTCTGAACATTGGAGTCACCAGGTGAATGGAGTGGCAGGAGGAGGGGAAGCGACTGTACACCACTAGCAAAGCAAACTGGAGATTGACAGGTTGACCTGAAGAGACAAAAGCCAGAGCTCCAAAATGTGGAGGGACAGTTGAAGACTGTCTTAAGGAGTGATTGATGGAGACTCCCATGATGAGGAAGGCTGAGGAGTCAGTGGCTTCTGCCAGTAGCCCAAAGGCTCATTCTCTGCGCCAATACCTGAAGCTTTAGAACAGCGAGAAGGAAGAACAAGAACCATAGGAGGCATAGCAGGCAGATGAACTTGAACCAAGTGTCTGCATGAAAAGAAAAATTACAGTCATGATTTTTGGAGACTACCTCTCACAGACCTGCTCAATCCACCAACCTGATTTGGGAGTTTCCTGCATATTCTAGGCCCAAATCTGGAATGCTGCAGAGGAACTACTAAGGCTTATTCAGCCTTCAAGAGGAAAAAAGAAAAAAAAGGGGAAAAAATCTATAGGAGGTGGTCAGACACTGGAACATGTTCCCAGAGAAAATCTATTCCCTGAAAAAAATATTTAAAACTTGGCAGGTACCCAAGCAATCTGCCTTAATCCTTCATTAAGCAGGGGCTTGATCTAGATGGTCTCTGGAGCTACCTTGTAATCTTAATTAGTCTGTTCTCTAATAACACATTATCCTGAGCATCTATCTGTGCAAGAGATACCGAAATAGAGACACATTTGTTCTGTCTTGAGAATACTATCTAATAGGCATAAATCTCTATGGGTTTCTCTTGCTCTCCCTTCTTACTGATGTAGACAAAGGCAAGACAGCAAACCTCTAAGCAACCAAGATGCCACAAGTCTAATCTAATTGAATATTAAAGGTATATTTAAACTAGGAAAATCATTATGAATTAGGAAAGCAAACCATAAGAGGTACATTTATTAAGCTTTATTGGCTAGCTAGAATGTTAAAATGATAACCAGTCATCTGGTTGGAAAAAAAGGATTTACTTTTATTTTGGTAGAGCTATTGTGAAGTCCTGATTAAAATACATAAATATTTTATGTATATATATATATTTGCAAAGTTTTATATGCCACTGTGATATTCTGTTCTAATTCTTTATAGGTAGTCCAGGTTTCAAAGGAGTAATTGGACCACAAGGTGATCCTGGTGTCAAGGGGGATAAAGGTGAAGTAGGTCTCCCGGGAAAACCTGGAAGCATGGACGGCATGGACATGGTTAGTCTCAAAGGCCAAAAGGGAGATCAAGGAGAAAAAGGTAATTTGGTCTCTAAATATGGCTAAGTGTATTTAGTGGTCATATGGCAAGATTAAATAACTTCACACAACAAATCCAGGTATTTTTCTGGCTCCTTCAGCTCTATAACCACAAAGGGTTTGTTTTGAATGAGTAAGTTCAAGTTCCCATTTTAAAATCCATTTTTATCTCTTGCATCAGAAGACTCTCTCAAAAGAGAAGAAGCTTTGAAAGTAGCAATTAGAACTGTCTGGCAGCAAAAAGCTGTCTTTCGTGTATGATGGAGATACTGTTGTTCCTCTGAAGACCAGCATATAGACTCAGAACAAGTGGACAGTCTTTTTGGCATCCATTGTTCAGTAAAGAGAAACAACAGATGAAAAAGTAACTAGAAGAAATCTCTTATTACACTGTATTGCAATAGCATTTAATGAAATTCATTTCACTACTTTTGTGTTCTTGGTGTCTAGGGGACCATGGAGCAACAGGAGAAAAAGGATTACGTGGGGAGTATGGAGAACCAGGAATTCCAGGGAAGGATGGGGAACCTGGTACTCCAGGACATCCAGGTAAGCCTGAAGCTATCAACAGAAAGAATGTTTGTGAGGCATTTTCAGCCCAGGTAACTAATAGGACTTTTAATTTCTCCACTGTCAATAGGACCAAAAGGTGACCAAGGACCCCCAGGGTATCCAGGAGATCCAGGAATTCCAGGACAAAAAGGATCAGTTGGTGAAATGGGTTTGCCAGGTACTGAAAGCTGGGTATTTTTTATTTTAGCTTTCCTTGAGTGACTGAGGAACATTATGAGAGACTTTATGGAGTATTTGTTGGTGTAGCCCTTCAGTTGCTATTTCAGTCCTCCTATAATATCCAAATAAATCACTTAAAATATTTTTCTAAATTTCTACATGTGAATTCTGTCATCAAGTGTAAAACAGTACTTTAGTAGAAGAAGGCCCATGTAGAGAATTTGTGTATACAATGCAAGCCATTTATTCAGGTGATATCTACCTGTGTCTCTCTTTGTGCCAGTGTGGGAACTGCATTAAGCTTCTTGTGTACTTCCTCTCTTCTGAATTAATATAACATTAATTCTAATGCTCCTCGAAGAGTGCTTTTGAGGAGAGAGCAAATAAAGAATAGAATGAGAAGAAGCTCCATTTCCATGTGTCTTCCTTCAGGTGGCCTTGTGCCCACCATATTTAGGAAATGAAAGACAGAAAGTAAAGGGGGACAGATGATCTACAGCAAAATACTTTGGTTGCTGTAACCCCCTTAGAAGTCATTCAAATTAGCACATACTTTCATTCAATGTATATTTTTATCAGCACTTCTGTTTTCTATGAATCCAAAATTACCAACTTCTTTCATCTAGAATGCTCTGGTGAATCTCAAAAGTTAAATTACTTCCTGTTTTAGTGAATTATGTTGCTTTTCTTAGCTCTGAGGAGCTAACACAGCACTAAAAAAGCATTTCTCAGCACCGTCAAGGTACCGCTAGCTCTGACACACCCATTTTTCTTATTTATTATAAGGAATACCTGGAGAAAAGGGTCTGCCGGGAATTCCAGGTTCACCAGGAACACCAGGATTCCCTGGACAAAAAGGTGAAAAAGGAGACAAAGGAGCAGCAGGTTTTCCTGGAATTGGTTTTCCAGGATCTCCTGGTGAGAAGGTATTTATACCTCTAAGGATAAAATTATCTCATCTGTAGTGAGTGCCTGATTCTAGAAGATGTCTTTGGACCTTAAGCTATTTTGTTATATTTTCTATTATGCTGGTTTAAAAACCTGAAGAGAAGCTTGAACTGCATGTGCACCGTCTTAGATGTGTTCTGTTCAGTAGGACCGTTTTCTCCAGAACTCTGTTTTTTCCTGGCTTTTCAGAATAGATTAATTTGCATAGGTGAAATAGGAAGATGTAAAAGAGCTCTTAAAAATACTGAGTAAATACGGTTAAAAAAGTTTTTGACAAACACAGCAAATTTTCAAACTGGAATATTGTTTCTGTATTTTTACAGAGATATTGGGAAGACAAAAAAGACTACAAAATGCTCAAATATTGCAGAAAAGAGAATTTTATTAGTACTGTCTATAAGTTAATTCCATCTCTAATTGTATTCTAATAGAATTCACATTTGTTTCACATTCCTTTTCCTAGTCATAAGTAAAAAAAATATAAAAATAAAATTTATTAATCTGGTAGTAAATTTGCTGAAGACTTACTTTGTTAAAACCTTCAGAAAAATGCATAGAAGACTTCTCACTCTCATATATTGTTAGATGTTATTAAGCAATTGCCAGAAAAGCCAATATTTCTGGTAATGGATTTTAATGCTAGATTTTATCCTAAATTACTTTGATTCTAAAAAAAAAAAAAAAATTCTTTATGAGCCTGATTAATAAGCGAACGTGACACCGACTGTTGCAAAGATAAAATACTGTTTCAGCATTAATATGTAGCTTTTTTTAATGTGTGCTGCTGCTTCTAGGGAGAACCAGGAAGAACGGGTAGTCCAGGCTTATCTGGAGAGAAGGGTGAAAAAGGTAGTGCAGGACTTCCAGGAATGCCGGGTGCCCCAGGTCCCAAAGGATCCCCTGGCATGGCAGGATTTCCAGGTAAGTGTTTATGCTTCGATTAAAACAAAACCAAACCCAAACTTATACCAAATATTCAAGATATAAACCTGTATCTTTCTGCTTTCTTTAGGAAGCCCAGGTCGCCATGGAGAAAAGGGTGAAAAAGGGCTTCCTGGCTTAAGTGGCATTCCAGGCTTAAAAGGAGAACCAGGTAGGAAAGGAGTATAAAGCACCAAATGCTTCTTAAAGTACTCACTACTGAGTAGTAGAAACACCCTGTGGCCTCCTAGGTTCATTTTGGCTTGATTGTACTGTGTTATGTTTGTTCGTTGTTCATATGTTAGTGAAAAGCACTCTGCTTTTTTTCAGATAAGTCTGAATCGTAGTGTACTAGTCTAGCCCCAATACTAGTCGTATGGGACTAGTACTTCTTTTGCCCTACTAGAAGAGATTATACTCTCTTCAAAAAGGCTGATTATTAGTGTTGCCATTAGTTATGTTGGTTTTGGCTGCATTTAAAACCAGTAATGTTGATTCATGAGACCCAAACCTGAGTCAGCACCTTTAGCATCATTATATGGATGTTAACGAGCAAATAGGATAGGGAAGAAAATAGCTGTATTGCTGTCTGAGCATCTTGGAACCTGAAGCCCCATGTTAGTTTACTGGCTGTGCATCCATCATCTCACTGGATGTAGGTTGTGCTGTTCATGGGACTTTGCTGGGTTTACTGCTTTGTTGGATATCTGAGAGAGCAAAAGCCTAGGTTAAACTTTTATTTAGGAAAAAAAAATGTGTAAAAAAAGTCTGATGTTTCATAACTGAAATGAAAATGACAATGCTTTTTCAGGTGAACCAGGTCTTCCAGGTGCTGCTGGTTCCATTGGTCAGAAAGGTGAACCAGGTTATGATGGGATTCCTGGTGCAGCTGGTGCAAAGGGTGAACAAGGTACTGTGACTGTAATGGCGTATTTGTTGGGTAGAAAAGCACACAGAGAGGATTTTGCTGGGAGAGGGATTTGCTGGTTTTGAGATACCTTGGACTAGAGCATTGCGAAATGGAATTAGTAGACTGTCATCCATCATTGTAAAGTAGAGCATTCTGATGAGCAAAAACGGTACATGATCAGTATAATCTTGAAAGAATTTATTTTGCAAAAGCTGGCAGTGCTTTGAAGAATTAACGTGTCTTGGCATTTGTTTCCCTTTGCAAGTCGGCTGTGAAATAATGGAGCAGACTTGTTTTTTCTTAGAGTAGGGGTTTCAGTCATACAGGACCTATTGTGCCACATACAATGCCAGTACATAATGAAGACACTCCCTGCCCTAAAGAGCCTTTACATAAACCATTTATTTAGATTTTATGTTTGCCTAACACAGTTTTGCTCATTACAGCTTAAATGTAACTATTGGCCTGCCTTCTCATTTTTGCTGCCTCTGTATTACAGGTCTTCCTGGTAGAGGACTTCCAGGATTTCCAGGTGCAAAGGGAGATAAAGGTAAAACACCTTAAACAAGCAGCTAACCTCTCTCCCAACATGTTTAAACATAATTCTGTAACTCAGACATACTTTCTACATCATTCTTTTACATGCTGTACCTTTTCATAGCAGGCAGAAACTCTGAGAGGCTCAAATACTAATTTCTGTTACAGCGGCAACATCTTGGACATGAGTTAGATATGCCCTAAAATAGGTAATTGTTCCTAGTGTGGCATTTACTGCAAGCTCTGCTGTGATGAGGTAATATAAATAACTCCCCTATTTGTGTGCTGTGCTTTTGAATTCCAGATATTTCTTTTTCCCTACTAATTTTGCAAAAAGTCAAAATTCAGTGAGGCTCCATGCACTAGATAGCTAAAGATAGTGAATTTGTGGCTAAGGTACTGCAGTAATTAATTTTTCTGAGTCTGTTGTGCAGTGAAAATGGAAATCATATTCACTGCTAAAACTGTTACTCTTTATAGCTCAGCAGAGCATGTCTGAAGTGCACAGGAGCATGGTGCAGAAATGCCAAAAGCAGCAGAGATCAAAAACATCTAATTCCTCGACGCAGAACTTACTAGCTTGGGTACAGGCACAATTTTGTGCTTCACAAAGTCTGTCACTTCACTGTGCAGTGGGAATGTCTGAATTGGCTCAAGCCAGAGCTTGCTCAAGGTGTCTCTATGCACCATGCTCCATTTTATGATGTAGACACGTCCTACAGAGTAGAGGACAATAGATACTTTCTACATGCATGAAGATACATCAAACTACCACTGGTAAAGAACGTGATATTCAATTGAAGGTGTTTCAATTTTAAGCATCCAGAAAACAGAAATGATTCAACTAACTTACTTGTATAATTATTAAGATATAACAGAATGTGGAGCATACATAGTTTGAAATGTCATTGCCCTCAATGTGTTCATTTATTCTTTAAATCCAGAAGACTTGTGCGGATAATCAAAAGTGGTGAACCAGAATTTTAAAATATCTTTTGGTTATCCTCTTAGAGTAATTGAAAGTCATGAAATTACTGAGAAAGTTTTAGTGTTGGATAATTATTTTAATAAACAAATTGTCCAAACTTAGCTCAATCATGCATGTAAAGCATTAGATTGTGAGAACATTTTTTCCCACTCTACCCATCTCATTTTGTCAGCACAGCTCTTTTTAAAATACTTGGTTTTAGAGTAAGCAAGCATTTAACTGCCATCATTAGTTTTCCAGAAGTATTGCAGTTCCAAAAAGAGAGTCTGAAATTTAAAGACCTGGTTTTGTTTAAGCAAGAAGCAAGGAAATGTGCTTCTTACATTCTATTTCTTATTTATACTAGCTAATCTATTTTTTTTTTTTTTGCCCAGTAATGGTGTAAAGTTCAAGTAAATTGTAATAAGTTTGTTATTTGTTCAAGCTTAAAAATAGGTACTAAGTGTTTGATACTAGATCTTAGTAAATATACTCCCTTTTTCTCCAGGAACAAGCCCTGTTGTGCTTACTCAGATAAAATATCCATTATTTGGATGTGAGAATAATTGTAATGGAGCAAAGATCTGGTGGCTTTGTTCCTTGGGAAAGATCTGATACAAAAATGCTGGATGTTCACCCATTTTTACAGTGAATGAAAATACCTACGTGATCTGTTCAGCTTTATCAGTTGGATATTCTTTTACTCTTGCTTTATGCCAGAGACTAGAAAATAGTAATTTTCCTAAACAGTTGAATTTATTTCTGAACAAATAGGCGAGATTGGCGTTTTTGTATTTTCTGCCTAATAAGTCAGATCCTTCCTCTAATCATGTTTTGGGGGACTGTTTCACATTTTAGGTGCAAAAGGTGACGTGGGTTTTCCAGGATCCCCAGGGAGTCCAGGGATCCCAGGTCTGAAAGGAGAACCAGGATTTGCAGGTCCACCAGGCCCTAAAGGTAGCCAAGGTCTTCCTGGACTACCGGGCAGTGCAATGGAGGGACCTAAAGGAGACAGAGGACCCCAAGGCCAACCTGGACTTCCAGGTAATTCTTTAGAATTAAGGTATGGCTGTTAGTCAAAGCTTATCCGAATCGATTAATAATATAATCAGTATCACATGTGCTTGCTTATCCTGTCTTCTCAGAGATGGGAGAAAACTTTTCTTTCCTGGATAGTTTATGTTCTTGAGTAAACCAATTTCATCGCTTCTGGCAGTTGGTTTTGTCCTAAGTCTCCCTGACATTGACAAATTTGCTTCCTGTTTCAGTGTGTTTCTGGGCTTTGCTTACTGATTTGGACAGTCGTGGCTGTATGCTGCTATTTTCTAGAGTATTTTTGTTTAGAAAAATGGCCCAGTGACACTGTGCTAAGGTGAAGAAAGTAGAGCAGAGAGGCAGTAATATGTTCATAAGCTACACACAATGCACTTGCTATATGCATGCAGAAATCCCTGAATCATTTTCCATCAAGCAAGTAATAATAAATGGTAAAAGTCCAGTCAGAAAGGGATTCCTGTGCACCTCCCTGCAACGGATTCTGCTACATATATTTTCTGTAAACATTGTTGTGGTAATTACATTGGTGTTATTCAACTTTAGTTTGAGCCAGCTGGTTCTCCAGATACCAGGAACTGCTCTTCTACGGAAGAAAAAAACTCCCACTGACTTTTGTCTCATTCATTATAGGTTTACCAGGTCCAACAGGGCCACCGGGACCCCCAGGACTGAAAGGGGCCAAAGGAGAACAGGGGACCGATGGCTGGCCTGGCACTCCTGGGAGTCCAGGAGTTAAAGGTGACCCAGGATTCCAGGGCTTGCCTGTAAGTTACCTCCATGCACTCTCCAGAGTCACTCAGTTCTTACAGTTAATGGGTATATTAATCATAGATATTTGTCTTTAAAAATAATGATATTTAATGCTCAAAGTGCCTTTGGACTCACTGCAGACAAGGTAATGACTAGTTCAAAACATTTAAATTCTCGCTTTTTAGAGGCTACCTACCAATAAGCCCCAGAGAGCTAATGAACTTCTTAGAAATTTATAGATAGTGAGTGGTAACACACAACACCAAGAATATAATTTACAGTGTATTAGCAGTGCAGGATGGCTGCAGCACATCCATAAATTCTGCAAATGCACTAGTAGTTAATTTTAAAGGTTGCATATTTCATGATAAACTGAGTTCTGAAAATACCTGAACTCTTTGGATATGGCATAAAACCTTTCAAATAAAGTGCACTTTCAGTATTGTCAGTGATAAAATATAGCTGTTGTTTTAGAAATACAAACAGGTAATGCTATTAATACATTGCCATAAATTATTTATTTTCCCTGATCTAAAGTGGTCTCCTTATTTTTGTGTACTGGGAAGAATGAGGTAAAGCAAGACAGTGATCTAGAGTAGTTTATCTTTTATAGTCTTTCTCCCTGGATGTCTGCCTTCTTTTTCCACACTGAAAAATGCACTCCACACTTCATGTTTTCATTTCATCTTTCCTACAAAAGTGATAATAAATGGAAGAAAGGAGATGAGAAAGGAGTCAGATTCATCTATATGATTCTTAGTCCATAGGAAGAAGGGAGACTCCAGGAAAAGGTCCTAATGTGAGAAGCTGATCAGTAGGCTTTGGATAGGAGGCTTATAAGGCCAGGTTTTTTATAATGTAAAGGACAACTACATCCTCTCCTGCATCCAGGAGTCATTTCCCAGAGACTAAGGATTTGCTTCAGTGTTTTGACTCTGAATCATGGCTATGTCTTGTCACCATATCATAGCAGTTTTGATTTTCCAGTATAATTTTTAAATAATTTAAGATTTTGAAGGGTTTTTTTTCAGAATTTCTGTACCACGGGAAATTCTAAAGCTGATAAAATTGTGATATTCCAGACTTCCTTTTTTTTAAAAAAAAAAAAAAATGGGAAATGCCAAAGGAGTTTGTAAGTTATTTAGTTAGAGGGATTTTCTTTCCTTCCTTCCTTCTCTTGTATTCCACATTATGTTGTATAGGGGACTGTCATTGCCATATTGCTGTAGACTTGGGTTGCCAGTTAGCAGGAAAACTAAACTGTACTTAAAATCTTTTAGCAGTTGAACTGGAACAGATAAAATAAGGAGGTTGGCAGTCAGTTAAGTGACTTCTTTTGAAACATAGGCTTGGTTTTCCTATAAGTGAGGTACTATGAACTTGTTATAATCCATTTCAGTGGAATAGTTCTTTATAATAGTGAAGGCAGAAAAAAATATACTGGATGTGGAGCATCTATCTAAGTCCTAGAGCATTTTAGCCCTGTAGCAAAGTAAGAAAATTTCACACAAGGAAAGTCCAAAACTTATTTCTGTAACAAAACCTTTTTACATAATCCTGGTAGAGAAGGACCGTTCTTAAACTCAGTGGCTTGTCTCTCATATTGAAAATATTCTTCACAGGTTTCCAAAACTACATAGCCTGTTTGAGAGTGATATCAGAGCAGTATAGGATAACTTGTACCTCATTTTTTTTCTTTTATACAGGGTAGTCCAGGTTTACCAGGAGATATTGGTCAAAAGGGTGATTTGGGACCTCCAGGAGTCCCAGGTGTTCCAGGTGAGGAAAAATAAAAAAAAAGTTACATTCATACAAAGTAGGCAAAGGCAGGTTTTATTTTTCTTTTTCCTCTCTTAAAAAACTGCTCAAAGATTGTTAACGCCACATTCTAATATAACTGAAAGAGAACGTTGAAAGCTCCATCAAAAGGTAAAAAAGGATTTTTCTCAGGATTTTTTGTCTATTTCCTGTTCTCTGGCTTTACAAAATGTAATGGTTTGTTTGGTTTGGAAGATGGGTATAAACGATGGACATTCACAGTCAAGAACCTCCAAATTTTCTTGAAACATGGAGAAGCAAGTGTTACAGTTATATTTGAGGACTCATTGCTTCCATTCTTGACCAAATAGCACAGCATCACATACATGATACTAGGGTATCTAGTGATACTAGGGATACTAGGATATAAAACAATAGAGTTCTTAATAATAATAAAAAAGTCTGATTTAGATATCTAAGAGTAATTTGTCTTCAGTCATCATTTTTTGGCAATTTATGCACTTTTTCACATCTTGCTCTTGCAAGAAGTGGAAATTTTGTGAATAAAGTCCTGGCCCTTAAATGATCAGGGGAACATACATGATTATTCTGTACACGTCATTCCGAAGCTAGAAATTATTGAATTTTCATGAAAACATTTCCTTTAACTTCAGGTCCAAAAGGGTCTCCTGGGTTCCCGGGTCTTAAGGGAGAGCGAGGTGACCAAGGTCTTCCTGGATCTAAAGGTATAATAAAAATGTGCTTTATTCTTTCTGACTGTTGTTGTTGTCAAAATTGTGATTTGTGACTAATCAATGACTATCTCCCTCCCCCTTGTATACAATGTAGAAAGGGAGAATATGAAAACAAGTAACATGATGCCAGCATCTGAATGTTCAGATTAGATTTACGTATTGTATTTGTCTTTTCCTCTGAAAAAATCAATATTAATGCTTTGCCATTACTGGAACCTTTAAATGGTAATAGAACATAGCCTTCTTCTCTAATTCTTTTATTGTGCAATACTAAACATATCCCTGTTTTCTTTGTTAATTTTGGCAGGTTTACAAGGCCCACCAGGCCCACCGGGTGCTTTTCAGCTTGTTAAAGGGGATCCTGGTTTGCCTGGCCCTGTAGGACCAGTTGGTCTCAAAGGATTCCCGGGGCTTCCAGGTCCCAAAGGACAGCAAGGTGAGAGCATCCAACCATTTGCCCAACCATTGCGTTTTTTATAAATAAAAGGCAAACTGAAAAAAAAAATAAAAACAGTAGAAAACAAGGGAATGGAACAAGAGGTTAAAGCAAATTAAATGCTAATAGAAGGACACAACCTTCTGAATGACAGAGCATGGAGAATGAAAGGTCAGCTGCATTCTTAAATTGCTAATATTTTAAGGGGAAACGTTGTTCCTCAATTATTTTATGGCAAGATGATGGGCAAGCACTGTGAAATGCTTTCTTTCTATTGAATGTAATAGGTATGTTTGTTCTGGAAGGTGGAGTTCCCACTCTGCAAGTGTAGTGCATTAGTAAATGGCTATGAAATAATCCCAGTGGCAGGGCAGATCGTGGGTTTGCTCATATAGGATCTATCTTTGTTTTGGTAGTCAGCTGAATATATGAATGCACTATTGCTTTTTGAGTGATCTGGGAAAAGATGACTGTGTTTGTCCAAAGATACTTATATGCTACAGAAATGTTCGTATGACACTGGTTGTCTTATCTTCTTTTTCCCAAACTCAGAATTACTGAATTTATATGTAATGGTCAAAGCATCAACAGAAATCCATAAAGGATAGGCATAACATATGTTGAAAACCTGTTTGGAAATCAGCTTAAAGAATATTGATTTTTCCACTCTTCTTCATCTTATTTTTATGATTTATTATCTGTAGTTCCTGCAGGTTTGAATGAATCATATGATAAGCAGGGGGTAAAGATAGGTGCCCTTCATTCTCATATTCCAGGCGACTATTAATTGTTTTAGAAGCACTTGCTGTTTATTACTCTGTTCTTCTCTACCATAGCCATTTTGCCTGCAGTAGCCCACATATTGCTTTAGATACTGCAGTACACTCACTGAACCTGAGAATCCGAATGATGTCAGTGAATCTGAGTCGTTCTGAGTTGTGTCAGTGCTATCATAAGTCAAAAAGTTATAACTAACATGAAGGAGCGTTGAGTGACCCAGTAATAACTATTCTTTGTTTATCAATAGGGGTTACAGGGCCCTCGGGTATACCGGGGCCACCTGGTAGCCCAGGATTTGACGGTAAACCTGGGCAGAAAGGAGATATTGGTCCTTATGGTCCTCCAGGTAAGCCCATGAGTTCTTCAAAGACCTGATTTCTTTATGTAAAAATACCGCAGGGCATGAGATATGATTGTACCTCATCTCACTGTTTTAGTTACCTAGGCAGAGTGCTGGCAAACAGCAAAGGCAATTGGCCAGCTCTGGAATTCTCTGCAGAAGCAGCAGAAGGGGCAGCTGTAACAGGCTTCCAGTAAATAGTCAGACTTGTCTTGCACTGGAGTGAAAATGTAGGCTTGCAAAGTATGATTGAAAAAGAACAAAACCTATCTATGCATGTTCCTTCATGTAAAACATGCTTTAATTTCTATGAAGCTTGTGTAGTTTGAATTTCATTAGAAATAATGTTTACTTTGAATACAAGAAATGAGCAATTCTGTATTTTCCTTCAGCAATGCAAGCTGTAACTTGTGAAAAAGGGGGAAAAGTCATTAGCTATTTATGATGTATATCTTCTACAACGAAGAAGTTAGTCGTGACAGCTCTAGAAACACACCAAAGGACATTTGAGAATTCACTAAAGCTACAAATCAAAATACCTGTGGGTAGTGCTAGCGAAGCGTGAAGATCTTGTGATGCTCTCCTTTCTGCATCTACAACTACATTCCTCTTCTGCAACTGAAAAGGAAGGAAAATCTTTGTTTTCTCCAATATTAAAGGCTACACGTTCCCCATAGCATTCATTGCAATGGAGAAAAGACTGTTACGTTGCATTCAGAATCTTTTGTGCATAATCCCACCCATTCTTACAGGATGAACACTGCCATGTATTGTTTAAACACACAAACTATATATACACACAAAATATACATGCTGGTATAGTGTATATTTATGTATGTAGTCTGGTCAATATGTATTTATTTATAGTCATACACAAAATATTAGTTATGTAGTCACTGTACCACTTCAGATATCATATTCCGGGGAGTCTTGATATTTGACTGTTTAAATTTCACAATGGAAAAGGATAAAATTTTAGAAATATTAATTTTTTTCCTAAATAGTTCAATTTCTTTCTAATGACTAACAAGGAGGTGCCAGTTCTTGAGTTTTTATTACTTGCTATCATCTCAGCACTATTAGAAACTAAGAGTTTCTTTTCTGTAGATGCTCTCAAAGGTATTTTAGTAACCACACAAATGACAAATGAATGCTCAGTGCTGTCCGAGTGCCAGCAGTGCCACCCGTGGCTGTGGAGATAACATGAGACTTTCTTTCTTTCAGGGCCCAGAGGCCTCCCTGGTCCACCAGGTCCCGAAGGTTTGCCTGGGGCGATGGGTCCCCCAGGTGCAGCCTCTGTTGCGCATGGGTTCCTTGTTACCCGGCACAGTCAGACCACTGAGGAACCACAGTGTCCCTTTGGAACTAGGCTGATTTACCATGGATACTCCTTGCTTTACGTACAAGGCAATGAAAGAGCGCACGGCCAGGATTTGGGTAAGAATTAGTAGACTGTTAGTAGAGACCAAATCAGAATTCCGTTTTACCTTCTAGGATGGTACAGATGATGGATTGATAATACATAGAGGAAGCACTAAAAATTTGGAGAAGAATTTACTAAAGTAAAATTGTACCCTTATAATCTTATAGCCTCATAGCCTCCTCCAACCTAAATTATTCTGTAATTCTGCAGGCAAGACAGGGTTATGCCTTGGCTTGCCATGTCACTTCCTGGTAGAGCACATCCTTCAAGAGAACTCAGTCCTCCAGGACAAGTGCCCTCTGCTTTTACACTGCTGCTGGAAATGTTTGCTTGGCAAAATTGTTTTTGTAGGCAGTGGTTTAATAAAAATGGATTAACAGCTTTTCATTTAACCTTTCAGGCACAGCGGGGAGCTGTCTTCGTAAATTTAGTACTATGCCGTTCTTGTTCTGCAATATCAACAACGTATGTAACTTTGCATCAAGGAATGACTATTCATACTGGCTGTCCACTCCTGAACCCATGCCAATGAGTATGGCTCCTATCACTGGTGATAATATCAGACCATTCATCAGCAGGTATGGTCTCAATTCTGTTGCATTTGTAAAATAGCAAAGGCTATTAAAAGCTTTTTTTTTTTTTTGTGAAAAAGGGTTTGCTTTTAATCTGTATGGGTATTTTTCCTTCCTTTAAACTCAAATTTTAAATCTCTTTGATGAAATGGTTCAAAGCATACATATTTTTGGTGTAGACTTAGATCAAGAATGAAAGCATCTCAGGGGAAACCCAGACAAAAAGAACAGTCTGTTCTGAATCTAACTGAAATAAAAAGATTTATTTTGAAATTGCATTTTGTAAAAGCTGTGGTGTACTTTGAAAGAGAAAAGTTTTGAATATATTCACAATTCCTTCGTAAAACAATTCTCTCTCGCGCCTTAATTTTACTTATTTATTTTGTTAACTAGCCATAGCTACAAGCTGTTTAGTTCCTGGCTTCCTTTTGTTTATAACTGTTAGTGTTATTTATCATACAGTACTTTGCCAGGTTTCTTGCAGGCTTGAGTACAATGCCTGTCTGACCTAAAGAAAATAATTGCAAAATCAGTCATCTGCTTTTTAATAAATCCTCATCTAGCAAAAGTTGTGAACGTAGCTGTTCTGCACTATCCACAGTGTCAAAGACACGGTCCTGTTTAAATATTAAGGTCACCAGCAAAAAACTAACCTGGCATAATATGCCCACGGCCAAAGGCCAAGGTGTGGGCGAGTGTGGTAACCTTTACCACTGTCATTAGCTAGGAATCTGGCAGAGGAGCTCCAGCTTCTGGATGAGATGGTAATCAGTAGGTGTAGGCATTACTAGGATTCCTAGCATTG
This sequence comes from Eudromia elegans, assembly GCA_003342815.1. Taxonomy (NCBI): domain Eukaryota; kingdom Metazoa; phylum Chordata; class Aves; order Tinamiformes; family Tinamidae; genus Eudromia; species Eudromia elegans. The sequence continues at coordinate 828,978 of PTEX01000188.1, forward strand.
CTCCTAATCTCTATCAGCTCTTGTTGATACCTCTTCCTCCCACATAAAGAATAAGGGAGTGGAGACTGCTCATATTCACTTCTGGGGCCTGTGTAAACCATATAAGAAAAGGGGCAGTTCAAATCACGTGTGCTTTGTTGTCTCTCAGCACCTTGGCATGCCCACACAGCCGATTGGCCCTACCATGTTCTGCATCTTGCACCGTGGAACATATTGTTCCTACAGTTGTTACTTCAACACTATAGTTTTGGGTTTGTGACACATGAAAATAGTATGCCTTGACATTTTGGTGAGCAGACTGAGACCAAGCTTCTCAAGAGGGACTATAGACTTGATTGGTCATACTTTTTTCATTGTGTTTTTTTGTATGTGGATAAAGGTGCTTGGTTTTCAGAAATACTGAAATGATCAGCAGCTGAAATTAATGTTCCTTTAATGCTATTCTTGATCAGACACCAAAAAAACCCTTTGACAAATGTTTTTGAAAATCTTGCTCAATGAAGCACCCACCAACCTCTTGCCTTAAGCTACGCATGGTCTTGTGCATGCAGAGGAGCTTTTGTACGATATGAATATGCGTCTATACATATGTAATCTGTGTGCAGATATACCTGTACATATATACACACATATTTACATATATATCCATATATTTTTCCCCATTTAGCCAAGGAAGAAAGTGAAATAATTATAACAGACATTTTTAACATCAGCAAATTCAGCAAGGAATCTGAGGAGGCTGTTCTTTCAATTTATTTTACTAGCTAAGGCCTTTAAATCAACAGTTTTCCCTGTCCAAAAGTTGAAAAGGCATAGAAGTGTCCCTTGCTTCCTTGGGTCATGAGATTTCTTTTCATCTAAGGTCTTCCACTGAAATACCAGAAATCTCTTGAATAAAAGCAGAGATCCAAGAATACAGGCAACTTTAACATTGCTCTTTTAACTTAGTCTTTCATTGATGTGTTTCTTAAAATAATGGTCTTGCTTCTGCACTGAAATTGAAGGTGGTAGGTATGAAAGCAGTCACCGCAAGTCAGAAGTTGCAAGCTTTCATTCTAAATTCGTTTGCTTTTGTGAGTTTACCAGAAACTAACTTAATCCATTTTGCATTTGATTTTTTTCACATCTCTGGTAATAGGATGCATACTGTTTACTTCTAGGTATCTGTTTTGAATTGCTTTCATCATTGCTAGCTAAAGAAGCCAATTTAGGAATTGTATAAGAAATGGATTGCATCTCTCAAATATCTTATTATCCAGCTCCCACATTATAACTGCCAGCCCAACTGACATTTCTTTATGATTCTTTTATGAAGGCATGATTGCTCTTTGCCTAATTTAGTGGCCCAGCAGTTCTGAAACATAATGTATTGATTTAAAGTAAAAGGACAGGTACTGCTTAGCTTTTCAGGTTCATTGGTCCATTTACTTTGGTAGAAATCTCTTACTGGAAATAAAGACCACAAACGTAAAACCACTGTCAAGAAAAATGAGTAGGGAAGAGCCTGCATTAGATTATATTTGCAGTGATTGCCGTTGTAAGACGTTTTCCAGAGAGATGGCTTGCTTTCTCTCTGGAAGCCACTCAGTGCTCTGTTTAGGATGATGCATTGCTGCTGTTTGTCTCTGATCACAGTAGATCACTTTCTGAGTCATACCGCTGGGCTAAATAGTTTGGCTTTTTGCTGTTCATGCTCATGACACTTGCCACTTTTAGAAAATAAAATACAAATGGGACTAGAAAAAGAGAAAGATATATATGATTTTAAATAGACAACACGTTTCTTGCCTCTTTGCTCTAGGAAGGCTAATAGGAATAATGAACTTACAGTTAAGCTATCCCTAACTAAATGAGAAAAGAAAAAGAATCAGATGGTTGATTTATTAGCCCTCAAATATCTGTAGCTGATTTGTGTCTTGGTCTGTCTAGATGTGCTGTGTGTGAGGCTCCTGCTATGGTCATCGCGGTTCACAGTCAAACAATTCAAATACCCCAATGTCCTGAAGGCTGGAGTTCTCTTTGGATTGGTTACTCCTTTGTCATGGTAAGTGCACCACCTCGAGATGAGAAAAGCGTGTGTTTGTGGTGTTTGATCTGTGCCTCTGCGTTGGAGGATGATAGCTGATGTGAACCATTTGGGGTCTCAGGAGGGTTTTAGGCTTCTCGCTGTCTGCTGACTTTTACAAAGATTCTGCTGAATAGCTAAAGGGAAGTTAATGCAATAGCAATTCCCCGTCCACTTTTGGGGAGATTCACAGAGCCTGTTCTCTTGTTTGCAGCTCCACCGCAGGTTCCAAGTGCAGAATAAATGAGGAAGTGAGCATAATTTTTCATTACCCCTTAACATTTTCATTGCAGATGAAGAGAGTAGAGAAGTAGAAAATCAGAGCCTGTCCTCTTTTATTTTTGATGAATGAGCCTTTGGTTTTCAAATTACATTTTTGGTCTTTTTTTTTTTTTTTTTTCTCTCTATATATTTCTACTACCAAAAAGGCCAGGGAGCAGTCTGGAGAGGCACTCTGTAGTCAGCCATAGTGTTCAGTTTTTAGCTTGCTTGCTGTCATGCTCACAGTCTATATCCACAGCCACTCTTCCAGGCCGTGTGTGGGCATGGCCTGGGGGAAAGCATGGGTCTGGACCTGTTAGTGCTAGGCAGCATGAGAGAGGCCATACTACTGCCCCCATGGCCAGAATGGGTGCCCTGTGTAGGCAGAGCCTCAGTCCTGGAATATTTCTGTGGATCCTGATGCCCACAGGGACGTGTTGCTGGTGTGTTGTGTTAGAGTTAAGCAGATCAGCCCAACACTACCCTTTCTGAGCAGAAGGACTGAACAGTCGCATGAACATGAGAAGGGGAAAAGGGAGGCATGTGAAGAGGTGCTTGTGCAAGAGAGTCATTAGGTGCTAGGAGCTAAGGAAAGAGGTCGTGTTCTTCTCTGACTCCTGTTTTTTTTGCATTTTCCTAGCACACCAGTGCTGGTGCCGAGGGCTCTGGCCAGGCCCTGGCCTCTCCGGGTTCCTGCCTAGAGGAGTTTCGCAGCGCTCCCTTCATTGAATGCCACGGCCGGGGCACCTGCAATTACTATGCAAATGCTTACAGCTTCTGGCTTGCCACTATAGAGAGGCATGAGATGTTCAAGTAAGTCTCTCATTTATTTATGGGTATTGGAAACTCAGTCGCGCCTTTTCATTGAGTAACAGAAGTATTGTTTGAGTGTAAAACATGATTGAAATACTGGCTGTTCCCCAGACTGGTTAATATATACAATTAATGACTTTTTTTTAAAATAATAGCTTTGGGAAGAATTAATGAGTGTGTCTTCCATCAGTGTCTACAATGTGTCATTTGCACTTAGGGTTTTACTTTTTAAAATGCTCCAAGAATTTTTCCATTTCCTGTATATTTGATTGCATTTATTGATTCATAACTGGGCTGATATGCTGACTGAACTATGTTAAAATATAACGTTCCCCCTAGTGGATGTTAATACATAATAGAAACACTTGGAATTAATACAGGTGTTGAGCATGGAGAGGATGGAAACTGTGTGAGCTGAACAGTTATTTAGTGTTCTGCTGTTTGGCAAAAATCTCTCTGAATGAACTTGAGCAGAAGACAGAGGCCTTAGGTGTTTCTTCAGTCCTCCTGGGCCTCTAATTGCAGCAGTTAACTGGTAGTAGTCCCTGTTCTGATTCTCTGCATATAACGGTGTTTCTCAACACCGCACAGTTCGATCCATCTGAATTCTGTTAAAGTTAGTATGTTAACATGCAGGCCAAGTTTCAGGTTTACAGAGTTTCTATCACAATTCACAAGGGTGCTGCGGTTTCCTACAAACTCATAATCCTTTTAAATGAAAAAAAGTTACATGCAATCACACTGCTGTCTGAAAATGCTTGGCTTCCTGTTGTTAGGAATAACACCTTGTAACAAATTAGAGACACAGAAGATTTTGGTCTATTTGGCACCACTTTGCATACATCATTTCTATTATTGGCTATTTGTTATTCTGTAAAATAAGTCTAGAGTTAGAAGATACAGTAGTCAAATGCCTCAGTTTCCTAACCTACTTTTTATTACTACCTGGATTTCAGCATGGTTTCAAAATCCTGATTATACAGATATTGCTTTCTATTTAAGTAGAATTTTCTATTTGGTTCTGCCTAGTAGCAGGACCAAATTCTAAACTAACAGAAAATCACTGATGCTTATAACTGATCTTATGCCTGTCTATTACCTACACTCGAGAGTATATTTAAATTGGAGAATTTAGGGACATCCTGCTTCAGCACAGCTCAGAGAGGCACTTGGCTGCAAGTTTACCTTGTCAACGATAATCCCGAAAGAATCTTGAAAACTAACCCTTTTGTATGAACGACTGTTAATGGTTCTTTCCATGTGTCTGTTTTCAATAGGAAACCTACGCCCTCAACGTTGAAAGCAGGCGATCTGCGGTCAAACGTTAGCCGATGTCAAGTCTGTATGAGAAAAACATAATGACTTTCGAATTTCAACTAATTTCACACAATATGGTGCTATTCGTTTAACAGCAATGAAGCCTAGACATATATCATATGTACCTCATTGTTGTCGAATATGAAAACAGTAAAGTGCCTTTTAGGAACTTGCATAACTAACACACACTGCTTTACTGGCCCTGTCCTTGCTGAAGAAGAAAAGAGACAACAAAGATAAGCTTCAAATGTTGACATGCCAAATGGCACTTTTGATCAAAGTATATATATTTTTTATATAAATGCAATGCACTGATAGAAAAAAAAAAAGTCAGAGTTCATCCAGAAAAAATTGCAAAGGTGCTAGGAGGTATGCAGTTCTGCCTTATACTGTTTGACTCCCCTTTCTCATTCTTGTATTATATATTTAGATTCATTCTTCTTCCCCAGATAAGCTTGTTGTTACCATTATCTAGCTGTCTCAAAATCCCAAACTCTTGGGTATGTACTTATTGTTCCTGTACAAAGCAATACTAATGTAAAAAAAGAAAAGAGTTTTGGGATTGTGGATTGTGGTTAAGCAACAAGTAACCATCTTTCCAAAACACGGAGTGCCATCCTGCAAACCTTTCCTTCTGTTTGTAGTTCCGAGTGCTATTGGTTTTAATGGGACTACATTTGGAAGAGATTGCCTGATTGAGTTCCGAATAGGCAAGTAAATGTTTCTGCTATGTTGGTACTATGCAGCTTCTTTATGCAGTAGAACAAACTTTCCTGTGGAATAAGGAATGATCCAGCAATGGTCAAGACAAAAAAAGTATAAATATTTTAGTAATTTATATAGATATCAACCATTAGGCAAATCAAGCTTTGAGTTTATCATTTCAAAAAAAAAAAAAACCTTACAAAATATTTCTTTTTTCAGTGTAATAAATTTGAAATGCCAAAATATGATGTGAAATGTTTATTTTGCATAGCTCATATCAATACTGAAGTCTGTAAATTGCAGATACTGAACCCAGGTTAATAGCTATTTGTCTTTATTATAGTAAATCCTGCTTTGAGCTTATAGTGTTTATTCTGTATTTAATATTTTTCAGGGTTTTAAACACTACTCACACACTGAATGACTTGATTTTGAAAAAATATAAGGCCTTAATTTTGTTAATATTGTGCCAAAAATCTTCAAAGAGGTTTAAGAAATATTTTTAAAGACTTTCTGTGCAATTATACCAATGTTTGAGCACACCTGTGTCTGAAAGTGTTTTATAGACTATAACCTTGCAAATACCAAAAGATTCTTACAAATGCCAAGGCCTTTATGTAATTTCTTAAATGTGTATTTCTCAAGAATTCAAGTTTGTAATAAAACTATTTGTGTAAAAAAACAGAAGAAAAGACAAAGTTTTTACTAATTTGTTATTAGCATTCATTTACAGCAATGAGTTAATGATTCATAAGCCACCAATAAATGCACAAGCTTGATGCAATTCTAGATTATTTTTGTTTTGCACATCTTGCAGATGTACAAAGCATCTTTAGCAGGGGAAAAGAAGACTTTGCATTGACACCTTAATTGTTACCTTAATAGAACTGGTACTGATAGACAAAACACCGGTTATGAATCTTGTATTGCTATGTGTTTGACCTTAACTTGTTACAAAAATGATCTTACTTAGCTCATGGGAAGCAATGAAATTGTGCATTTTTCACTTCTGATTTTTTCATGCACAAATCAGAATGGAAATATGTTCAGATAGAAATCAAAGACTTCTGATGATAGAATTTTTCCTTGTGAACAGGCCAGTTGAATCTTGGCTCTGGTTGTGTGAGGAGGAAATGGGCCACGGTATCTTCTTTTTTTTTTTTCCCATGGAAAGAGCATATAATGTGATTATTTTTCATATTGTTTTCCCAAAATTTTGAAGAGGTCGCTACTACTCTGAACTCCCTTTCCCTTGAAGTCCTTGAGAACTTTGTTTGGCCAACCAATGAAATTGGCCAACCAATGGAACCAAGCCAAAACGGAATGAAAATAGATCTTTTTCTTTAGTGTTGATCCTTCCCTCTCAAGTATGTTTGGATGAATGATCATTTCATTGATAAATGACTGGTCCTCAAAAAAGCCCCTTAATATCCTATAGCATATGGGAGTGTGTTTATAACTGGTCAACCTAGTGTGTGCTTTTCCAAAGTCTCGTGGTATATGAAGGAATAGGAGAACACAGGATGATTCCTCCTGGCAGCTAGGAAGAATTAAGCAGATATTTGACCATCTATCTCAGCATCTAAGCCACTGGTTGTACTTTCCTTTTACACTACAGATTTTCTTCCAGTCATCTAGGATTTTAAGTTGCTTGAGCTGAGTTTTTCTAAAACTCTCAGCCAGTTGGATTTATGAAGTCCCGCATGTATGTTTAAATCAAATTTGGACATTAGCAAACATTCACATTTGACCATGAAGGGACTATTCACCGCAGTGAGGTGGGTAGTGACCTGCATTTTCTTATCAGGGAGCAATGTGAAAACACAATCTTTAGAAAATGTCCAAAAAGACATTAAACTATAGTTTGATGTCTTACTTATGTAGTGGCAGTTATTTATTCTGTAATGTTCAGCTCTTAATGACCATTGTCATGCTGTTTGTACTGAAGTCGGTAAGTAAATTTGTTCAGTGGTGATTGATGCAAGTCAGATCTGCCAATGTTTTGGACTGTGGATTTTGATGCCTCTTGTAAGAGCAGCTTCCCATTCACTGAAACAGAAGTGTGAAACCTTCCCTTTCTTTAAAAAATTGGCAAGAATGCCCTAGTAAGTTATTTATGGCGAACACTGTTGATACAATACAGTCCATTGTATGAACAGGGAAGTGCAAACACATCACTTGCTAAAATTGTTTTACGGAAGCTTTAACTTCAGGAGAAAGCTCTGCTGAAGGCATATGGCTTGGTTAGTAGGCCTCACTGTTCCTGAAGGTGTTACTTGAAGAATAATTTTGATGACCGAAATGAATACATTTCTTAAACGGCAGGTGGTGCCCTTGCTCTCTCTATGGTTAGGTTGGCACTTAACAACTTGAAGCTGACAAATGCCCTGTTCTCAAATGAAAGGCATGTTTGGACTTTTCTCTTCCCAAGTCTCTGTTCTGATGTGTTCTAGTCACCAGGAATTTTGCTTTTGAACAGAATTGGAGTAGAGTTCAACAAAAACTATCTTTTCTATGCATAGACAAAACACAAGTACAATATGCTGAAATACAATATATTGAAACAAATGATCTCACTTTCCTAAAGGGTTTTTTTTAGCCTGTGTATGTTCTCTGCCAGATGAACAGTCAGTTTATTAATTATATAATATTCTTCTTGTGGTGATAACTTCTGTGATTAAATACATTTTTCCCCATGCGAAACAGGTCTTCCGAGAGCCAGATCCCTTCACTAGGTTCCCTGAAAGGTGGTATTAAAGTCATACCTTTGTATGACTTAAATCATACAGTTGCATGACTTTTTGAGAACAAATTCTTTTGAGAACAGTTTTACTAACTTCCGTATTGAATAATCTGTCATAATTGCATGATATCCCAGAGTCCCAAACATCTGTAAAACATAGGACCAGGCATATAGGTTTCCAAAGACTCAGTACACCTGATGAATCAGAGCATATGACACCCAGCACAACATAAAAGCCAAACCCTTGACAAATGTAAGTCACAAGTGTCTTGGAATCTGCCTAGATCTCCGTTCCTTGGTCTAATAGTGGTCTAGTAGTAGCTGCCCTTTGACCTTCAGAAGGAATATAGCAGCTTTTTTCTTCTGTCTGAGGTGGAGTTACCCTCATCCTTTCTGTCCAGCTAATGATAGTGTATTCCACTGAATTCCCCACTATATTCCAACGTATTCGTAAAGAAACGAAGGGTTTCCTCCATGGACTTCACATTCATCAAAGTGAGAAACTGAGATCAATGGAGATCCTTTAATACATGCTTCAGCTTCAACTAAGACTTGGGCCAGGAATGCTTCTGAAGTAAAATTATTGTGAAAAGAGGTATCCAGTGGCCACATGGAAGCATTTGGCCTTTATCTTTTCAGGCAGAGGGTAGAGTGTGCAAAGAAATAATTTCACCCATCTATTCATTTTAGTATACTTTATTTAAAATGAATTTGATATTATTTCTGTATTAGTAATATTAGGCAGTTCTGCACAGTTTGATTATGATTTAAAAATAATACAGAAGCTTGTTATTAGCAGCTTAGCACGAAGTATCACGTGTTCTTTGTGGAAGATGTATTACCAGACCAAACAACTCATAATCTGCAAGTATACATTTTTAATAATTCTCTTCCTTCAAAGTGTCAGCAGCATCTTTGGTTGTTTCTTTTTAGCAAACAGTATCCTTTTTGTGTTGCTTAAGGTGTTAATACCAATGGGAGGGTAAATCAATGTTATTTCTCCTGACCTCAGAAATGCCGTCCAGGGTAAAGCTGTTCTACCTGACCAGCCTTACTGATATCACTGTCTGTGGCTCCTGCCATAAGAGGATGCTGCTCTGAGCAGTACGATGTTGACTTTTAAAGATATATTCCTTCCAACTTCTTAATGTCTTCAAACCGAAGAGAACAGAGGATTGCTTTTATGTAAATACTCAAAAGATTTACAGATGTCCGGATCTTTTGGTTTTACATGTGTCATAAAACTGCCTTCATTTTCCCCTGGCTATATGCAGTCAGCTGTATTTTTTATAATTGGTGTGCAGAAGACAGAAGATTTGACAGAGTGAAAGTTATAGATGGAACATGATCATTTGATGCTCTGTCAACTTCTGTCTCATAGAAGAAAATATGTTACCTCTCGTGCAGAATTGTAGCAGGCTTCATCTGTCATCTCAGCTCCATGAAGTACGATTTACACTGTAGTAAATAAGCATGTAAAATGGCATGGGCAGGAGGGAGAGCCCCTGTAAAACAGTTTAAAGAGATCAAACCTTTGATCAAACTTTTTTGTTATTCTTGGTGCTGGCATAGTTTGCTATATTCTTTCCCTAGGATATACCTCCCAGGCTTTCACCAAAGCCGTGATTTCTCACCGTTGGTTTTTGGAAGAGGTTCAAAGTGGAGAGTGCAGGCCCGTGCCCAGTGCTGTCTTCTGCCAAAGCTTTTGGTGTCTTTGTGGACATGTAGCTGGCAGGGGAAGATGTTCCCCTCTTCGTTTTTCCTCTAACTAATTATAGCAGCCTTTTTTTCCAGCGTAATTTTAGATGTGAATGACAAACCTGTCTGTGGGGTGAGATCAAAGTGGCAACCAAACCACAGGAACTTGAAATGCAATCACATGTCAAGAGCTGGTGCTGTGTACCACTTTTAAAAATGTATTTTTTATTTATATTGACATCTACTTCCTATTATCATAGCACGGAAAAAACGTTACCCCTTGGAACTGAGAAAACTGATAGACAAGAAGATGAGTAGAAGGCAAAAGGGAATGAAGACCCTTAGCAGCACTACAGCCAACCAAGAGACTGAAAGGGGTGTTTGCTCTCATTTCTGAGTAGATTGGCCTGGCTACAGTTCTTCCACTGTTTTTCTGAATGCTCTTGATCAGCAATTAGGAACTGTCAACTGTCTCTGTTAGAAAACTGTTTGTAATACCAGCCAAACCTGCTAGCTTTGTCCCTGAACAGGGGAGGTTCTTGCCCAAAACAGTGAAGGATACACCCCATCTTATTCTCAGCTCTCCAATTGCCAATTAAAACAAAAAAACTGGCATTCCAATAAAAATAAAATCAGATGTTAAAAATCTAATCTTACTTCTATTCAGGAAAAGATTATAAACTCTCTGAAATGGGAGGAAATATGAAATATGTAATGGAAACTTGAGGAAGAATATTTTTTAGATCTTATCTTCCTTCGCATGTTGTTACTCAAAATAAGAAAGGCAATATCTGAAATGCTGTAATTACGAGGGGCAGAAAAAAGGGTTTCTTTACAGGATAGCTACTGAAGTTATGCAGGTCAAACTGAAAAAAAAAAGAAAAAAAAAAGAAAATCGAAACTCAAATAGGCTGAGTAGACTTTAAACACAGAATTATACATTCCAAATAAAAAGCATATAGCATATGCTGATTCCAGAAATTCCTGTGATTGATAGTTTTGCAGATTGGAGGTACAACATTCCCTGGAGGAAGGCACTGTGACTTGGGGATTGCAAGCACTAAGAGCTCTGCAGGGAGAGTACTTTAGATTTTGCTTATAGAAGGTGCTTGAGCGCATCTGTGAGGGTCAGTGGTACTCACTTGTTTTGCCAGAGAACTGACTTAAAAAATGAAGGAGTTGGTCCTCCTAGTCAAAGCATCAGATTCTCTGGAATGACATCTGTGAAAAGGATCTTGGAGGTATGACCAAGTTCCTGAATCACTGATAGGAGAAATCTGAGCTATTCAAGAAAACTTCAGTAACAAAACATTTTGGGCATATTTTGCCCTAATCTATTATATTCATAAAAATGTAGTCCTAAATTAATAACTATTCAAAAGAAGCTTCCTTTTGGAAACAAAAACAGAACAGTGGATTAAAAAGAAAAATCCCCTTCTGTTTCCAGGCAAATTGCAGAGGATCACAGAGAGAAAGAGAAAAATGTTGTAGTTGTTTGTTTGCTTTTGCAAGGCACCGACCATGACCTCTAAGGAATGTGTAGGAGAGGAAATGAAAAGCAGACGTGGGAAGCTGAAAGAGCAGCCTTTCTCCTCTGTCATTAAGTATATAATAAGGTAGATTACATCAGTTGTTGGCCTATTCTCTCTGCTGAACAGGTGTCATAGATACAGTACTGTCTAATCAAATATTAACTCATCGTGTGGCGTATGATTTTGTTTATGTACTCAGTCCTAAAATAAATCCGTAAGCTGTTAGAAGTAACCCTCTTCAATCGTCACTTATTACAAACTATAATACAAGTTTTTCATTTCTTCTATTTCTACATTGTTTGCAATAGCAAATAAATAGTATTTCTCCCATTTTATAGGTAGGGAAAATGGAAATGAATAACCTGCAATAAGTTGTAAAAGAAGTCAAGTCTTCTGAGTCATGGATCAGGCTAGCTCTTACTGGATCATATTCTGACCAAAACTGCCCAGACTTTCAGGACAATGGTTAAAACAAAACAAAACAAAACAAGAAAAAGAAATATCTGTTTGTTTTTTATCTATCTGTTACATTTGCTATACTTTTTACTGTATTCAGCCTTATATAATTTCCAAAAAGTTGCACACACATAAATGTGTGTGTCTGTATGTATAAATTAAACGGTTATTTTATGTATTTTTTATCTAAGAACTAGTATCATCTACTAGTATCATCATCTACTGCTGTCTAAAACATTAACATTTTACCCATCAAATAACTGATGGGTAAACATTATCAGAAGTGAATGTATGAGGGTTAAGAAATGCTGCTCAGTACTTTAGTCACTCAGTGAAGGTGGGAGATGGGCCAAGTGCTGAAGAGATCCAAGTGCAAACTTTAGCTATTACTCAACTCTACCTTGAAGTGAGATTCAGGTACAGACTGTTCCCTGTCCATCCTAGTTGCTTTTGGAAAGAAACTGAGAGGCATTGGAAAACAGTGATAATCTAGCCGAGTGCTTCAATAAAATTTGTAATCTGGACTGTCAGTGAATGAGGACTGTACCAACTGTACCATGGCTGAAATAAGACCTGGCTTTGGAACGTGACCTGTGCCGACCTGCAAGCTTAGCGCTTGCCTCACCGTGCAAATATGGCCAGTATCACCCCAGTCTGCTGCTGCTGCTCAGGTCAATGTTAGTCCAAGGGAACAGAGCTGGGTGACTCCTGGGCACCTTAAAAATTCCTTGTAATGTATTTAAAAAGAGAGGTTTGGAATAACAAAATAACAAGGCTAAGCTGCCTGTTGATGATAAAGCCTTGTCAATTTATTTTAGATCTATTGAAACTATTTCCTTTGGTGCTGTATTTTATCAGCTTCAGTTTCTTTTAGATGCCTAGATGTGACAGTGGCAGTGAAAGGGGGTAGTCTTCTTGATCTCTCTCACTTCTGGAGAGCAGACCAGCAGGAACTTGTCATTATTTTTTACTAATGCTAAATATTTAGTAATCTCTTGCCATTCAAAGTATTGTGCAGAAAACAAAGCATTCGTCTGCCTCCTCTAGCAATTTTCGTAGCTCATGAGACTAATCATTCCTGTCAGGTAGCTGGATAGCTTCTTCATTCTTTACAGCTGACAGCATTTTTGCATGTTGTATTGAAAGCACATGCTTCAGCCCTACGCTACAGAGAATACCTTGCATATTTTAATCACTTCCTAGAGCCTTACCTTTTGAAAGATGTGGAATATTGAACTCAAAAACACAGGAAGGACAGTGTTGAGTCAACCAGATTGTTGTTCTCTTGAGGATTTATTGGCAGAAATGTAATGCTCCCAGTGAATGAAAAAGTCTGAAACAGAGAACACTCCTGTGTGATCTCCGTGAGTGTGGGATCGTTACTCTTGTATCACACTTGGGGTATTTTATGAGTTTTTCTAGACTTTTATTTTTTCAATAATTATATTGTTGGTGGTTATTTGAGGCATTAAAAAAATAGAGTAGAGGAATATTCTCTTGTTTTTTTTATAGGAGACACAAAGCCTCGTTACTGCAGAGAGATTCTGCTGCAGGAAACTTGTATTAGTGCGAAAGGTTTAAGCATTTAATCCTTTTGCTGCTCCTGTTATAACAATTCCTAGAATATGGCAACAGAAACAGGATGTTTCTCATAGAAATTAAAAAAAAAATACTCATTTTGGTGACTCATGTCCAGCCAGCCCATTGTTGAAAGCTGTGACTGGTTGTACAAACAGTGTGTTTTTCTGGCAAAAGGAAAGCAAACTGAAGAGACTGGTCCCTTTTCTGCCATTGCTTATCTTGACCTTTGGACTCCATTATCGATAGAACTGTTAAAAATTCCAGTGAAGTCTAGTTCTTTTTAGAAAAATCCATATACTGACTCAATCCTTCTGTGTCTTTCTCTCCTTTCCCCTACAGAGGGTTCCAAGACAAGGAACACAATGTCAGGCCTTGTCTGCTCTGCTCTTTTGTCTCAGAGTGGTGTTAAGTCTATTTGTCAATTCTAAGGCCAGGTCCTTCTCTGGTCCTGCTTAGGAGGTAACTTTGGGAACAATCCACTCAAAAATATTTTCTGCAAGTAGGTGGAGGAAGGAGAATCCCATAGTTGGTCCTTCTTCTTTTAACAAGGTGACCAGAGGAGCTGAGTAGAAGCACAGGAGTAGGTAAGTTGCTCCCCAAACTGATGTGAAGATGTCTTGTTTCCTTACAGTAAGGCAGAAATTACGGTGCTAAGTATAACTCTGTACTCCAGTGCTTTTCTACTACATATACATAAGCACTGCCACTTTGTAAGGACAAATAAGGACAAATACAATTATGTTTGAATTAGTTCATTTTATATTGTCTTAGCCTGCTTGGAATGTGGCTAAGCAATGAAGACAAAAAACAAAAGCCCTTGCTTTAAAAATATAGTCTAACTTGGAGGAGTGTCCTTATGGACATTAACTTTCCTGACGCAATTGAACAGCTTCTCCCATTTGCTTATCACCATTTTTCTGTGAAAGCTCACCATTTGATTTTTTTTCCTAGTCAGGAGAGTCAGTTGGTGTTTTGATGACCACCCTGTGCCTTTCGGAAGCTTTGTAAGATCTGTTTTGCCTTTTTGCCTTCTACTTCCCGTACATGTATAGTCAGAAGTCTTTCAAAGTATAGTAAACATCTCCATTTGCGTTAAACTTTTTGAATAGGTTCTCTAAATAACCAACAACCCAGTAATAAAAGTGATTTCCTTGTGTTATGAACAAAACACACTTCGGTTAAGCGCAAAAATTGCTTGTGTGAATGATTTTTCTTGCAGGAAATATGTTCTAACAACATCTTTGACATGATCCATACTGACATCTGGGTGTCCTGAGAAAGCACCAGGCCTTTTGCTTTACCTACTGCTCTTTTCCTTTCTCAGTGGCCACTGCAAAGTGAACTGTAAATACAAAAATGCCATCAAATGCCAAGGATTCAAACTTTCTTAATGCTGCTAGATCTGAGCTTTTGAAATGCTGTTGATCATCCTTGCTTTGCAGGTGAGAATTGGGTAAAGTTGTTCCTTCTATCAATTGGATAAAGATATTACTTCTAAGATGTTGAAACGTCGAATTACATTTATATAATAATTCAGTTGCAGTATTAACTTGAAATCAGTCATAGCTAGTGTTAAAGGCACTATTTCTTCTCCACTTGCTTCTCCAGCTTTAAGCAACCCAGGCAAAAAGGAAGGGGCTGATTTTAGACACATTAGATGATATGTGTCAATATGTAGGTCACTGAGAAAATGTTAGGAATGCGTTGACATTTGTCATTCAAACTGTCACATTGACCAATGAACCTTTAATGCTAATTACTTCACAGCTGATGGTAGTCAGTTATATGTCCCAAGCTGAGATATTCCTAGAGAAGGATGAGCTCTAATGACCCAAAATTTCCTTTTCACATTAGGGCCAGGTTAGATGGGATTGAGGGTTTTATATACTTTCAGAGAAATATGATGTCACCTTTAAAGAAACACCCAAAAAGTTACAATTGCAATGTTAGATGTTGGGTTTTCTTTGCAGTGTATCTCTGAGTTTGCTTCTATATTTTAATATTTGAAGAACCAAAAGGCAACAAGCCATTTCAGTCCTATTTCACTGACATTGTGTTATAGTGAAGTTGTAAGAGTCTGTTTCAATTGGGGCAGTTGCCAGGAAGCTCACAGAATAGTTCAAATTTTTGTCATAAATCCAAGGATTTTTTTTTCCTAGCATTGAGTAAAGCAAAAGACATAAACTGTACTAAAAAATAGTCTAATTTATCAACATGTTATAATGAGCACAAACAGGATTTTTCTAGAAAGAAGAACATTTAGAAGCACAATATTTGTAACCCACTACTGATAGCTTCATCTTCATTTCTTTCAGTGGACAATAGGATATATGGCCAGTCTAGGTTTACCAGATACCTCCAAAGCATGTTTATTTTCAGTCAGAAATGCTATCCGCTGCGAAGCAAAATCATTCATTGAAGGTTGCCGAGTCTTTGCACTCTGCCAGAGGAAAGGAGCTAGCCCTGATCATATGCAGTCCAGCTGGAGCCACGTCTATGAGAGGAAGTGCAACAGAGACAGGGCGGTCTGGAAATTCTGTCCCTGGTCATTACATTCATTGCCGCTATAAAAAGACTTCAGGCAATTACGAATTTTGTCAGAACATTCTAATACTGATGGAAGGAGAAGGTCACTTTGAAAATAGCTCCTACTTATTTGTCTGTCAATGCTCATAAGAAATTATACACATACACCAGATGCTAGACTGGCTGCGCCCTTTGTTCGTAACACAGGCAATTAAAACAAAAACGAGAATGTCCAAGTGGTATAGTATTAATAATCCCAAAGATTAGCAACTAATCCCAAACCATAATGAATTTTCCATCAGCATGACTTTTAGGTCACTGTCACTATAAATCCAACCCAGTGAAGTCCAATACCCAAAGGAATGCCCGTGGACTGCAGAAAAACAACAGAGAAGCCAGGTCAGGGATGAAGAGAAATTGCCTGCTAGGTGCTGTGTCCACAGCCTGCAGATGGCAGCGCACACAACCCAACTGTTGTGTACACACACTGCAAGGAAAATACCTTTGAGGAGGCAAATATCCATCATGGTTTCCAGTCACTTCCAGTCTAATAATGTTCCCTTCTAGTCTAATACTACCCAGACTTACTGCCACATGGCTGCTAGAGTTCTTGTCTTTAATCACGAATATGAATTATTGTTTGGTATGTTGGGTAAAAAGACTTGCAATTTTGCCCGAGCACCTGATTTCTGAACAAAGTGGTTCCAGCCCTGTGACCCTACAGAGGAATAGGTGTGTGGGGGGAGAAATGTCCTTGAGAAAATGGGAGAAAAAATCTTCTTGTCAGAGCGCATCTCTGCTGAGTATGTTATATAAGCACTGCCACTGCAGCATGAAGTAGCTAAGGGAGACTCCCAGTTCGCTGCTGATAACTCACGGGTATCTGAGGCCCCTGCCTGTAAGAGACTTAGGTATCAATAAAGATGAAGTATATTAAGACTGAAACTGTGAACCAGAAGCCACGTTGTCTGGGAGGGAATGGGAATGTGTGAGATTGCTTTAAAATACTGTTGTATCTAAACATGGTCATGAAACTAAATGAATTTAAAGTAGTATTAAAATATAGCAGTGCAAACCAACGAACATTTGATACTGTCACCTCCAATCTAAGTTAGGATATTATGGTCTGGATGGAGGGAAAAAACAGATGAATGACAAACTGTTTGGATGGTGAGTCTCACAGGATGGTAGTTAGTAGATTGTACTATAGCTGGAGCCCAGTAGTAAGCTGGGTGCTGTGGTGATTTAGGATGGGACCTGTGCTATTTAACAACATTATCAATGGCTTGTGGATATGAAGGAGCACACTTTTAACTGATTTGCGAGAAAAGACCAAACTGGAGACAGAAGAGCAGCTTGATGTCAGAGCTGACCTTCAGAGAGATCTGTTTTTGATGGGCTAGCAGGAACCTCATGAAATTCAAGAAAAAAAAAGGCAAAATCCTGCAAGAAACCTTACCTATTTGTTGCCTCCATCTGAAAAAATAGGTCTTTTTTTTCCTAAGATAGTTCCTACAACACACCTAACAAATATTGCTCTATGGTGTCATTCCTTCCTCTGCCTAACTTTTTAGCAAGTCTTTTGTACTTTCGTTACAGAACTAGAGTCCAGATTGCAAAACCTGCTCTCCTTGCCTTGTTAGCTTTCCAGAAAAAAAAGAAAAACAGTCAAAGAAAGTGTCTGTCATTTCTATATGATGACATAGCATGTTTTGATAGCCCTTGGTGTCTCTGCCATACAGAAGCATTGTCTATAGCTTTTCCGATGATGCTTCTGCAACAGAGTGACTACTGCAGCTCATGGCTGAGGCTGCAGTTCACCTGGCACTGCTCCTACTCGACTGTTTTGTGTTGCCTCTGTCACTTTTGCCTGTCCCTTCCCATCAGCTGCTTCAACCCACAAAAAGAGGAATTGCATTCTCAGCATTCTTAAATGCTCCTGTTTGGGCCCTGATCTTCCTTTCTGTGATAGAGTTAGACCTCTGAGTCATGTAAATTCCCCATCCTTGTTCATACATGGGAAGGAAAAGGAACCGATCCCCTCCAGTTTCTTGCTTGTATAGGCATGTGTCATACATGGATGTGAGTTTATCACTCTGATCTCAAACGCAGGATGCAACCTCAGAGAGAGAAGGAAGCTCTCTTTGGGAAGCTGAACTCTACCTTGCCTGTGGAAACAGTCAGTGGAGTCAACACAAAATGGGCTCTCTGCTGTGGACCATCTGACTGTGCAGCAGATAGAGGCCTCAGTTTTTGCTGAGCTGATAATCGAGGCTGTGTAGATACCTGTGATTTTGAGGAACTGTGTGATATGTGATGAGCAAGGATATGGTAGGTGGGAAAGATGAAGATGTGACGTTTCAGAGTGCAGTGACAATAAATTAGGGTGGTAGTACTTGTGGTAGAGTGTATGGGTAATGCAAGAAAACCATTGAGAGTCACTAAGAGGTGGTTAACATCCGAACACATGTTGTCATCTTTTGAATCAGACTTTGAAGTCAGATCACACAGGAAAGAGCAAGTTACCCTTGTAATACATAGATGCATGAGTGAGAAATGTTTGTGCATGAATGCAGTACCCACTGCAAAGGAAATACATACACACTAAAAACAAACACGAAAGCAAACAAAACGAATACTTAGAATGCCTCCTGCATCATTTCACTAAGTAACATATGGTGAACCTTACCTGAAGGATGCATGTGTAATGAACGGATGCATTCTTAATGCGTTTGTAGTTGCTCTCTTTCAGGAAGCGCACTCCTCTCCTCTGCAGTCTGAGGAAGGAGACAGCTCCCTGTGCAGGCGCACGTTCCCGCGTGAGCCGCGGATCTCCCTGCGGTGCGATGCTCTACACTTGTACTGCATCTCAGAGTCATTAAAAAGAGATGAACTGGTAGCTTCTAAGAGACGCCTGGCGATGGATTTTTACCATGTGTCAGAGCTGGAGGCTGCAGCAGAGCTACGGAGCGGCTCCAACCCCTGCATCCAACAAGCTACCATGTGTCCAAGAGCTCTGCTGGCATTTACCTGCAATACCTCTATGTTTCCAAGCTTTTCTGAAGACTTCTCTTGTACTGATGCGATCCGAAAGGAAACTGCTGCCATCCCTTAAGGTCTCACTCTTTGTATATCCTAAATTTGTGAGAGTTCCTTAGGGAAAGGAATATAGATTGATTTATATGACTGATTGATTTATATGAGCCAAGTAAAAAGGGACAGAGAGTAAGAAAAACTCCATCCATTTAGTCCTTATAGGTGTCCCTTGCCATCCTGACAGAGAGGTAACCCACAAAACTAAGCTACCTGAGTGAACTGTTTCAGATCCCTGGGGCAGTGCAGCCACGTACTAAAGAAAGGAACTCTCCACACATTTATTCTGATATATAAACTTTGAGGTTATCCTTACACAGTGCTGGGAAAAAGTCACGATTTTATACTTGACTTGTTTCTTCAGCTAACTCAAAAGCAACAGAAGCTATTTTCCTAGCAGATTTGGCAGCCTAATGACTAACGACTTCAGTGACTTTGTATCTGAAATTTCAGGGTTGTTTGTGTCAGTACTGTTAAATCAGGGCTCTTATCAAACGAATCTTGCTATACCTTTAAGAATCCCTAGCACCTAGCCCAGGAACTGCCTGTTCCGCATTGTGCAGGGGCTCATGTTACACAATGCTGATGGGTTCGCACTCGGGCCCCAGACAAAGCAGAGCTCTGTCAGCGCCTTTGGCTCTGATTGGTTTCCGAAAAAAACCCACATGTTAGCTGGGAACGAAATATCACCTGCGTGCAATATTCTGAGTGGCAGAATGAAGTAGCTAAAATAAAACCAATAAAGCTGAAATTTTCTGGAAATTTGGAAGGCAAATGTAGGAGGCTCAAACAGTGCTTCATTCTCTATCTGTATTTTGCACTCACAAATCTGTTAAGGCTTGTCATATATGCCAAAAATAAAAGCCAAGTGAAATGAAGGAGCCCATGCTGATGTCACAGGAAGAATTGGCATCCTTGAGCAAAGAAGGCATAGATTTGTTCATAAAGGAGCGTAGGACTGGAAAAGGCTCTGGATCTTCATCATGTTGGATGAAAAAGAACCTTGTTGTAAGATCTTATTTTCACTGCAGCAGTATTCTCTTACCAAAAGAAACTACAGCTACACAGGTAACCGTACAAATGAAATATGTTTTTGTTTGATGTGTTTTTTTCACTAAGCTCTAAGTGCAAATTTGACCTGGACTTTGAATCTCTCTTTTTTTTCCTAGTACTGCCCAGCCAGTGGATGTATGCAGCTGCATGGTGGGGCATGGTTTAGTGGGTATAAATTCAGACAAATGGAAAATGTCACAGGGTTAGGCCCTATAAATCCAACTTGGTAGAGAATGGTTCTAGAAAATACTGATGAATAAATAAGTCAGAATCATCAGGTTCTTATTCATACAAAAGTTATAGCAATGCAGACTGAACAGTTCCCTTCTGCCACTTCACTGAAACAGACATGCTTCCAGCATGAAAAGCAGATGTCCAGGATATGGTGAGCTTAAAGTGATATAAAGAAAGAGCTGATTTGAGACCAAATAGATATTCAGTAGATATTCCCACACTGGTGTTTGAATCTGGTCCAACCATGTAGCCAGCACAAACTCACTTCACATTTGCACTGTGGTTTAAGACCAGCTGCGGGAGGAATTTTGAGTCTGGAATAACTCTGAGCTTTGGCATGAGTTTGCTCCTACCTGCGCAAGACTTGCTATCTACTATCTAGGTCAAACCTCTTATCCCCTTTGCTAATAATACTCCCCCAAGGCTGTGTTTGATGTCCTGGTCCATGGCATGTTACTCACTAATCTAGACTAGCTAATGCAGCTTCTCAGTTCTCCTCTTCCCAGGGCTGGACCGTCACTGACTGTAAATCTGTGTCACAAGGAAGAGGTCCATAGCAGTCCAGAAAGCTGTCACCCAGGGCAGACAAAAGGTGCAAGAGATAGTGATGGGCTCAACAAATCCCAGCAGGGAAAGAAACAGAACCAAGTCACCTCTTTTGCTGAGAAGATATCAGGGTGCCCTCAAGCAAGCTAAGACATCTGAGCACAGGACCGAGCAGAAATAATAGAATTATCCGTGCTTGACAAAGTTGGTGCCTGTATGTCTACGGAAACCTGCACGTTGTGCTGGGAAGGCTGGTGTTGCTGCGCCTGCACAGGCACATCTCCCACGTGGTACAAACACACCTTGGGAAGAGCTACAGTTGTAGAAGTAACTCGGGAACAGGGGTAACACGGGCCCCTGGCTCCCCACACTGCGTGGCAGGGTGGGACTGGGTTGTACACGGCCCCTTCAGCATCTGCCCGTTCACTCCCAGGCGGAGTCGTGTCACTCTGGGCCCCTGCACCAGCCCCGTCCTGCATCCATCCGTCTCTGCAGCCCCAGCCTGGGAAACAGGCAGCAGCCTGTGAGTACCGCGTGCATGAGACTGCTATTTAGATTAGTTAATAGACTGGTTATAAATATCACGTTAACATCATGTAACCATTGTCACTTCTGTTATCCTTCACTGGGAAAAGAAAGCACTGGGAACGGTATTTCCAAGGGACTTTTCTGCCAGCCAGCTGAAAGCAGTTACGTTACACACTGGCTCGTGTAATGCGGTGCTGTCGGCTGGAGCCCAGGCGCTCCATCAAAAAGACTTTGTCAAAGCCTTGGCTCTCACTGATTTGTGAGGAGCAAGCAGGTTATTTCTAACTTCAGCAGCAAGCCTGGGTCGCTTAGCTCACTTCTACGTGCAGCTCGGACACTCCTGAAATGTCCGTCACAGGACATAAACATTTAGGATTTCTGTAAGGCCAGACTCCTGGGCTTGGAACCAGGTAAGGTTAAGTGAATACCTGCTATTATTCTTAGCTATTTCAGCCCAGGGTAAACTTGGTACAGCTAGTTACCCAGCCGCCAGCTGCTCCGTGCCTTCGGTGAGTGTGAGAACCGCCACGGCTGCCTGGCTGCAGCACCTTGCAGAAAGTGTGCCTGCTTGCTCTGTGAACGTGCACGCAGCAGGGCCACCCGTGTGGGCACATGTGCCGCTGCTGCTGCTGGAACCGAAGGGAAGAAAAAGAAGAAGAAAAAAGAAGCCCTTCACAGAGAAAAAGAAGAAAAGCAGAGGAGGGCCAGAGAGCAGCCTCATCCAGCATATTGCCTGGCTTTAAGATCTGATTCTTAAGCTTTGGGTGTAGCTCCCTGCTCCACAGCAGTGTCTTTCTCTCCAGCTCGTTTGTCCTGGCTCCGTGCCCGTCTCTCAGTTCTTGCTTCCATAACATATAGTCATATGGTACACAGACCCAAAGCAGTGCAAGTTAGTTTTATACGGTTATAAAAATGATGAAATCCCTAAGAAGACTCCCTTCTTTTTTTGAATAAGGATTATAGACTCCTTTCTAATGATGCTTGAGAATTTGCTAAGGAAATAGCTTCGTTTCCCATCAGTCTTAGCAGTCAGTTTTAAATCACAGGAAAACATTCAAGGTATATGTAACATCCTTACAGGCCTGTGTTCCTTTCCATACGTGTTGGTGTGTGCATACACACAGAATTGTCTGACAGTGGTTTTTGTTTTGATTTTTTCTTTTTATTTTTTATTTCATGCCAGGAGTCTTTCTTTCATGACTTACTTTATGCTGAGCCCATTTCAGTGGTATAACATCAGTGATTTTACCGGGGTAAATACTATCTATTTTTGTTTTTGGAGAGACTTTAGACCTTAACTCCACCCTTTAGGACTAAGTTATGATCCCACCACTCTCCCAGAGGAGTACGAGTTAGATTACAGCACTCACTAAACTAACCAAACAGAAAATGCGAATGCAAGAGTTCAGAATCACAGTGAGTAAATGCCCCTGAGAAACAGAGCTGCAGTTCAGCAGAACAACAAATTATCTTGTTATGAATAACATTTACAACAACTTCACAAGCAAAGGTGCCATTCTGTCCTGCTAACTTTGTAAGACATGAAGTCACAAGGTGCAACTGCCAAACTGCCAGAAAAGAGAAACACTTTTCTTCACGTCAGATCTGATCAGAAATAGCAGCTAGCACACCTTCATTTGTGTTCTTTTTAACCTGCAGTTGCTCAGATAAATGTTCCTTCCACTGACCACGGTCGTGTATGACAAATCTTACAAGTGCTGAGTTGCATTTAATCTGCGTGTAGCACTCTGCAGACAAATAAGTAGATGAATCTATCTAAGAAGCATAAAAATGTAATCTTGCAAACACGTATCAATGATGATTTTGACTTCAAATGGCAGTCATGATGTGATTAAAGCTTCTCATATGCATGCATGTTTGCAAGATTAGGCTTGAAACATGAAACAATACACAATTTAGAAGGAAAAAGGGAAAAAACCCTCATATTCTTTGGAAAGAGTACAGGAAATAACACCTTTTAGGCTTTTCTTCTTTATGTGTCTTCCTACTTAGACTGTTTACATGGGTTAGGAGATGTTAATTTATGTGTACGACGAAATGGAGGTCAGAGTTGCAAATAACGTGATGGATAAGCAAGAACCCTTCTTCTTAGGAGAGAGAGAGTAGAGAGGTGCAAAGTCTCATGTTGAGAAGCAATCAGGAGACAAGTCACTGTCTCCACTGACTTCAAGGTTGGAAGGAGAAGGGGCCGACTTTGAAAGCAAGATAATAAATAACAGCTGCAATGTGAAATCCAATGCAGAGACATGTGCAAGGCAGCATGTGCAAATATTCAACCATCTTTCCCATATCGTGGTTTACTGCAGCTCAGAAAAATGAAATGTTTTTCTGTATCATGCTTTTGCATGGGATAATCTTGCCATGAAAGCGACACGTTTGTATCAACAGCAGAAGGTCTGTTCAGAGGCTTAACCTCTTTATGTTTCTAGTATCTGCGGGCATTGACTCCAGCCTAAATTAAGAGGGTAAGTTTGTGCCCTTATGCCATTTCCTACTGATGTAGGTGTCATTTTATTCTCCACAAGGCATGGGAGAATCACGGTATCAGGTAGTATACCTGAAGGATGCATGTGGAGATGCAATTTAAACAGAGCATAGAACAAAAGCATAAACACAGAAAGCCAAGATTTTCTGAGATATCTCTTAGAAGGAGGATGAAGCAAAAATCATTTTAGTAGCAGCATGTTGTGGTCAATGTAGGAAAAGTACGGAGACTAGAGAGGAAGCAGTCAGACCCACAGGCAGATGGTTGATATGAGCTTACCATTCAAGACCAAGCTGAAAGACAAAACGAATTTCACCCTAAATTTCCTTTATCAAGTGTGGGGTGAGACTCAGCTAGAGTCTAAGCTACTGATTTGTGGTGTCAGTATGTAGGTGTATCATATGAGCCAAGTGTCTAAGCTCCTACTAATGTCAACGGAAGTCTAGTCAATGGGCTCTAGGGAGGAATTCATCTGACAAATTGCTGGTGGCACAACTCAGCCGTCTAAACATAGACCTCTAATGTCAGTTGAGATACCCCAGGCTGTGCCATCCGGCCTCCAGCTACCCCTCCTGAAACAAATAAGACAAACAGGTCTGTGCCATATCTGCCGGCCCCCACAGATGCCTCATATAGCTGCACACATCTGAAGTGAATGCTGGACACTGAACCAGTTGATTCAAGTGAAGGCTGAATCCTTTTAAGATGAGCTGCTATCATGGTGTCCAGGGGCTTCTTAATTTAGTCATTTGAAACTTGATGTGAATCTCATACAGATGCTAACTCCATGTTAGCCATCATTACCTCCCTTGCAAGTGTACATATAAACAGGCTTCTGCTGAAGATGAACTATATCATCTGAAAATGGTACCCTCTGATGTACATACTTTATTGACTACAAAGTCTATTATTTTCTGCTGAGACTGATTAACTCATGCTTTGATATCTGGTTTCTAACCATCTAATGAAATGAAACCAAACCTAGGGAACTAGTTCCAGAAGAAGAATTGACAGGATTTAGATCTGGTCTACATGAGAAGAAAATATTTTCCATAGCATCAGTAGTGCAACTTTATATGAATAAATTCATGCTGGTGTGAGCACTTTTGTTCTGAGACTTTTTTCCCATTTTTATTTATATTGCTTGTGAGGAGGCTGAGGTAAAACTGTTCCAGTGGTAACTACTAATAATTTCCTTTAGAAACAAAGCCTTGGAGACAGAAGAAGAGAAAGGAGAGAAGGGCATGAAAAAACACTGGGGAAGTTAGTCAAGCCATGGACAATGGTAGCAAAAGGAAGCACTTATTTAAGCTCCTTCTGATTGTCAAATAGTGATGATAAAAATTGGATCTGTTTTCATGGTTTTTAAATGGATTGTGTTTTTATACTTCCTGGCTGTTCCTTTTATTGTGAGCCTTTTGTTTGATACAAATTGTTTCAGTATGTCTTTGAACTGCCTGTTTGAACACGTTGCTTAATTCACTTCCATTTTCAAGAACAAAATATCTCAAGCACTCAGAAATGTTTAGAAATAACTCCATACTCATAAAACATTAAAATCTTTGCAATTGCCTGGAGTAGGAAATGATGCTTATTTTTGAGATATGCAGTCTACTTGAAAATCAATTGCGTGTTTCATTTGAAAGGAAAGTATATAAACTCTCTGCTGGTTTAAAGCAAACTTAATTTAAGCTATCCTTTAAAATTGCTTCCATGCTCAAAGCCTGTCCTTTTTGACGCTGGTATCAGCAGTCTCCAGTCCTGCAAACACTTGTGCATGACATTACACTGGTCTAATTGACTTCGGTAGAACAACATCTAAAAGTGATGTCATGTGTGTGACAGTTTCTGCAGGAGCAGGACCACTGTGAGTTATTTGTGCTTCTCAGTTGAGGGATATAAGTTTAGTTACTTGAATTGTGTGTGTGCTTTTATCAGAATGTTTCTTATATATTGTATATAAGAGGCAAATGAATCTTTGGCCAGGAAATGACTTGGAGCAAAAGCCTAATGTAAATATCTGCTGTGAGATGTAGACCTGTGATGACGCTCAAAAGAAGCAATATTTTATTTTATCCAGGGCTTAAGGCACAGTTTTATAAAAAGCTCTAGTAATAGGTATTCTAAAAAAAGCAGGAAAGATATTCTTTAAATATTTAGTTTGCTGTGTCTCTGTTTCATGAGCGCTTTAATTTTTCAACTTTAGAGTTCTCTTTGTTCAGATTTTTTTTTTAATTTCCTAGATGCAAAGCCAATCCAATTACTCCCTCTTAGGAAATGTTTGAATCATGTCCTTCATTAGGCAAATACGGCAAGCCTATGTCACCTTTACCACGGGATCTCTTCTATGGAACGTCTGGAAACTTCACAGTATTATTTGCTTTACTGGCTGAGGTATTTTTATTCCATTAAAAACAGATGCTGGTCCTTAGTATTAAGAAAGATTAATTTCACAGATACAATGGGATCCTATTATAGCAATCTGGTTTTGTTTTTAAACAGACCAATTTCATCGTATGCATGACGCCTGATTACAATATAATCGTTTTGATGTGCAAATGGAAATCTGGGAATCTGACTTTCTTACAGTATATATAAAAGGTGACTATATTTGTAGACTCTAAAAGTAGATTTAACTGTACAAGTTTTTGAATACATACCATCTGTGCTAAATATGTTCTTCTTAGGCCCCTAATTTGCCACTACCGTTTTTCCTTTGAAATGACTATAATACACTTCAAACTGACCCGCCTTTTTAGCATTCAAGATTAATTGACAGACATCTTGTAAAAACTTGACACATATTAACAGAAACTTGTACCAAATTTAATGAAACAAAATGAGCCAGAGTAGTTGTGAAATGAGTCACTTCCCCAGACTGTAGGGAGAACTTAGCGTAGCCCTGGATGAAATCAGCCATGCACATGTTTAAGCTTCAAAAGTGGTGAGAGAGGTTCTCGGGAGTGCAAGAACAAAACGCAGAGAACAGCGAGCAGCGTATAACATTGTTGGAACATCTGGTCACAGAGAACGTGAATAAATGGGAGTTTGCTTATAAACAGCTGAGCCATGGCACAATTCTTTTAAAGCCCTTTCAAGAGAGGTATGTTTTCAGTGAGTAGAGGCTTAGCTATGGAATTTAGTCCCCTTTCAAGACCATCTGTAGCTTGTTTTTCTAATTAGGGGGTAGTCGACAAACAAACTGCTTTTTATGCTGGGAAAAGAAGCCGTGTCTCAGAAAGAAGTTTAGGATTTTAGAGAGATGCAACAACTTGCAAGGGGAAAAAATAAACAACCCACCACGCTTTTAAAAACACGCACATCAATTTTGATTGTGGTGTCACTGAGCCCTGACAATTACATGTATCGTACTGAATGAAATGTCACTGGGACTTCCATTTATAATAGTGTGTCATAATTGATAGCCCCTGAGTCTTTTCAGCACTGACTTTAATCTGGCTGTTTGATTCATGTGAGCTGACTCTGGTGCCTTAGAAAACCTCAGCTGAAATCAGTGGGGTTGAAGAAGGATGAATATTCTTGCCCTGCAGCTCAAGATATGGGGTAAGAAGATAGTTTTAGAAGACTGAAATTGCTTTTTAGACTTGTTACTGTAAATTGCCAGACTAAAGTACTGAATTTTTTCTTTCTTTTAAATGTGCCTATTGGTACATGACTGAAAGCTTAATTTCTGAAACACCAGGTTGGTTCACTGAGCACTTCCCAGCCAGCTCTTTGTTCCCTGACTCACAAGGCATGGGGAATGCTGAGTGAATAAAGAGATCAGAAAGTAGCTCATGAAAATAAATGAAGGGAAGATGATTCAAACAATAGTGGCAAAGTTTATTTATTTGTTTATTTCTGTCAAATGGTCTGTTTTTCCATTTTCCCAATGAAGCATCACTCAGGTCTTACCTTTCACAGCCCAGCCATCTTTTTTACTGCCTCACACAGACTGAGGGAATTCCTATTTCTGGTCTTTGCTTCCAGCCGTCGTATTTAATGCAGTTGCTCTTTCCTGGACAATACAGAATGTGAATCATGTCACTAAGCCTCAAGGAAGCAGGAGATCAAGGCTCCCCTCCCTGCCTGTTACTTGAGGTTTGTGGCAACTCTTGATGACTTCTTGCTCAACACAAGAGTTTGCCCACTTAAAGTATTGGAGGCTGCTTACAAGTCAAAGGGGAAGGACAGACACTTTACTTAGACACTCCTCATAACTTGTGAGGGTCAAACATGGCACTTCTTAAATTGGTTAAAGCGGTTTGTCTGATTCAGAATTAAATGCCTATGTAACTTAAAGAATCTAGTGAAGTTTGCGATTTAGAGTGCCTCTTAATGACGTGGGTTTACATGCAGCAAGAAGAATCCAATGTATACTTATGGAGAAGCCTACAGCACAGAATATCACAGGGCTTTACATTTAAGATTACTTGAACGGATAGATGTAAATTATATGATAACAATATAAAATTTTACATAGTTGATTTTCTGCTATAACAGAAATTTTTTTGACATAAAAATATCTCTGTGGAATTCCACGGTATCAGAGTAGCTGAACATGAGAATAATCATTCAAAGTAAAAGCTCTTTTACCCCTAATTGCCTCAAAAATTACAGTAGCCTCCCAGACCACAACAGGTGACTTGACTCCATCATCGGGAATACTCTACAAATTCTGGCTCTTCTACTTCTGCAGTTCTCAGATATGATACAAAGGAGCTTATCAGTAAAATAGAAGAGAGCTACTTGGCTAGCTACTTGAACTAAGCTCAAATTATATCTCTGGATGCAGGTTATAAGAAAATAAACAAGGACTAGACTGAAAACAGAAATAGCAACTCCAGCATTGGATTTCAGCTTTTCTGCTTAGTATGTAGTTATGCTGGGATTTCTGTCATAAGGGTGACATGTTATGTCAATTCTATAGAATATTCTTCCTTTTATGGTTATGCTTTGTTGCTCATCTAGCTGCCTATATGAACACTGCCCTGACTGCTTGGCAATGCAGTGTAATTAATATTATACGCCCTTAAAAAAGGGTTTTGTAAATGATGTTATTCTTAGTAGAGTAGAAATAGAATTTCACATGCCAGATGAATAATTAAAGTAGTAGAATGATGCTTTCTTAATGCTACATCATCTTCTGTTTATTAAGAAAATTAGTCTTCAAAGATCCAAAAGTTTTTAGTATATGAGATATTGTGTATCAAGACAACTGTTGTTACATAAACTATTTCTTCTCTCAATGCTTCTCAGTGCTGAAGTAGAAATTATTTGCTTTTTGTTCTTTTAAAATGCACATTTTTCTATGTTGTCCTCTGTCGGTTACTGCGCAGGAGCTGCAAATACTGCCATATAGCTGAAAAACCAAAGATATAGATGTTTCTTTTGAAAGGAATCAAATTTACTGTAAGTATTGTGTCCAGTTTATCACATCCCAGAAGTACTGGATCATGCGGCATAGGCACAAACATTCATGTCTGGGAAATCCCAGGCATAAATAGATCACTCTATGGGCATATGTCTCCCAAATCCCATCCCCAGAGCAGAACTCCCTACCCCATAAAAAATCACCTCACACTTCCAATGCTCTCAGGCCTCCCCATTTTCCCCAGAGAAGCCTTCTACCCTCATTCTTCCATTTTTGCAGATCTGTGGGCTCCCATCCTCACCACAGACCCTCAGGTCCTCAGCTTCTCCAAGATCATTTGCTAATAAATACCTTTAATCACCTTGAATATTCCCTAGCTCTCCATCCCATCTGCTCCCATGTCACAAACCCAAATGTGTGTCCCATATGTTGTTCCTAGACTTAGAAGATGCTGCTTTGGGCGACGACGTGTGTTTCTCTAAGTCACTGCACCATCCAGCAGTAGCAGGCCTAGTTCTCCTTCCTTAGTTGCTGCCAAATACCAGTAGCACATTAAAGGGCTCTTTGGTTGGCTGCAGAATTCTTTTATAACTTGGTGTGCCTCTCATTTAATACAGGATAGGTGGGACTCTATAAAGAAACACTGAAGGATATGCATAGAGTTGAATTAGCCATGAGCTATGTGTGCATGCACCCAGAGCATACAGCAAGTCCCCTCCAATGTATGACTAAACATGTGATAATTTTCCAATATTAGCAAAAAAAATGCCAATGGAGGGAGAGGGAGAACCTACATCTCAGAGCCACTGGTAAAGAGCTCCATAGGAAGAAAAATTAATGGTAGCAAAGTCTTTCTGGGAGGATAACTTCTCATAGAAGTGAGGGTGTTGGGAAGATAGAACCTCAAAGTTGCATCACTCTTGAGCATGTGTCTGAGAGCATTACTGCAGGGAGGCCTCCTACCCTGAGACAACAGGGAGCTCCTGTCAAATTTAGTGAGGTAAACTCAGATGACACTTAAAACAGTTTGTCCTTTAAATCTAGAAATTCATTTACTGCTGTGTTTCTGACTGGCTGTTTGTCGGGAAAGAGTAGCCTGGCCTCTTCACATGGCCATTCATAGTCTCCAGGCTTCCCATCCTTTACTCTTTACCTGACTGCTCATATTTCCTCCTCCTCCTGAACTGCTCTCCAAACATCTACCATTTCCATCTTCTCTCCTTTTACTTCAGCCTTTGGCCACGCGTCTGTCTCCTTTCCCGGGATGGTCCCTCCTTCCTTTATCTCCCTTCCTTGCCTGAAGATCCGTGAACATGGCCCCTGTAGACTCCTTTCCCGATCACTTCTCTCCAACTCCAGCTCTTGGTTTCCTTCTCTGCTTTATCCAGGTAAAACTGAAGTCTCTGCAGCCTTCACTTGGAACATGTGCAGGAGAGATATAGTCCCTAGGCAATTAACTGTGTGTTTCTTGCCAGTAAGCGAAATTACTGCTTTGCAAAGGCATAGAATTGGACTTTATTGGGTTTTTTTCCACTGGATGGAAAAAAAGCAGAAGTTTCCTGTATGTTATCAACCCTTAAATTTCAAGTATCTTCTCTGAAATGGTAGGTGTAAGCAGAATAAGTTTCAGAAGTTCAAAAGCTGTATCCTCCCACCCAACTTTTCCCCTTACTCACTCTCATGGATGACTGGATGATGCTGTGTGAAGTTTTCCGTAGAAATTCTGTGCCCAGCATCCAGACTCACTCTGAATTCTTCAGTTTGTACAGTTAAATCCTATAATGGGAAAGCTTGTATGAATCTTATAATGGAAAGTGCCAGGCTGGCTTACTAATAGGAGTTGCTACCAACCCCACCTAACATTTAAGTGAAAAAGAAGAGTAGGTCTCTAAATGCCCTCTGCTAAAAATTCTAGTAAAATATGTTACGCTGACACTGTCTTGGGATTTTTCTCAACACTTAATGAAGTCAGTTCAAAAACTGTATGGACTTCAACTAGTTTTAGGTCAGATTCTGACTGAGCAAAGAAGTAAAGATGAGAGAGAATATATGCATGGGCAGATTTTTTTTCATGTGAGTTTGGGGCAGGGGAAAATAATGACAGAGAAATGTTTCATTTCTTTTTATAAAGGTGAGGGAAAGAAAAAAAACATACCAAAGATGTTTCCTGTAAAGAACCATTTAAATGGGACCACAGTCAAAGGAGGCAATTATATTTTTTTTAATCATAAAAGCTTGACAGCTTCTTTCTAGGGCTGAAATACGGAAGCAAAATGAAACTTTTGTAGGATGGATTGAGTTAATGCACAGCAGCTTTACGAGTGAGAAACAGACAGAAGTGGTTAGGTCATTTTTCCTACTTTAGCTAGAGAGCCCAGGGACTGCTGTTAGGAGCAGTGACTGGTGCAATCAGCAGACTATTTGTAACAGAATACGCAGCTCTAAAGGCGGGTGCCGATGGGACGCCAGCTCTCTCGCAGTGCTCCAGAGGGCTGCCATGGTGGCACTGCGGCTGCCATTGCCGGGCCCGCACGGTTAGCAGGAGGCGCGATGGCCGCGGGGCCGGGCTGGCTGCGGCCGGCCGGGCTGCGAGCCCTCTGGCAGCCCTAGGTAGGGTGTGTGTGCCGCGCCGCCCGCCGGGCCAGGAAACGTCCCGGCTCAGCTCCGCGCCTGGCAGCGGGGCAGCGTCTTGTGACGGGGACGGGGAGCCACACGTGCGCCACGCGGTGCCTGCTGATGGAGCTGGGGCAGCTGTGCGTGCCGGCCGGAGAAGGGAACGGATCCTCCTGCCAGTCCCCACGCAGCAGCAAAGACCTTCTCTGGGTCGCCCGGGAAGGCCAGTGCGAGCCCAGCTCACAGACAGGCAGCCCTTGAGCTATTGCAAGTCTTTGCAAATAAAAAGGGGTGAGGGAGGAGCTTGGTCTTGCTCCAGCAGCTTTGCATAGATTTGCAGGTCCAAAGGGAATGAAAATCAAATCAACCAGGAACTTGAAAATATCCTGTGTGAGGGAATCCCCAACATAAGTGGGACGATGCGTGAGCTCTATAACATATTGCTGTTGTTTCAGGATACATCTCAGCCGTGGGGCGTTAAGCACGCGTTACTGTGACCTTCAAGCTGCAGGCGCCTGTGTTGGAGGTGAAGTTCAGTCTGCTGTTGGGCTGGAGCACAGGGACCAGGACTGTGTCCCGGTGACACCGCCTCCACTGCTTCCTATGTTGCACTCATACTGGATTATAGACCTGAGTGTTTATTTACATGATCTTGATTAAAATGTTGTTTGCCGTTGGAGGAGAGAGAATTTAAGACAGTGTGTGTGGGAGACATTAAGAAAATAAGTGTAATGGAGGCTGTCACCATTTGTGTTTTGCAGACAGGATGCTGAGAGCAAGAAAAACTAATTTGTCTTGGGTATAGTATAGTTTCTGAAGACACCCAGTCTGTTTCTCTGAATTCTCTGATGCATTTTACAAAATCTCAGAAATGTGAAATTCAATTGTCTGCAAACCCTTTTTTTTCCAAAGAGAATTATTTTATTGTGATTTTTTTCTAGTATTCCAGATGTCTCTATACTGCTTATATACCTGTTTACAGCTTTTCTCTCTGAATCTCTAAGTCTGCAATTAAATGGGAAAAGAACATATGCCTGCCTTCCTTCTCCAGCCTCATATTGCTCTTCTGCTGTCCCCTTAGGTTTTGTTTCACAGTTTCCATTTGCTTTTTGAGCCGCATGGACTGAGTACGTTGTGGGTTTCCTAACTTTCCAGAAATGCTTGGCTTCGCAAATGTTTTAAGGCAGTTTAGGACCCTTTAGCTGACAAGGAATAGTATGCTAATTTTATTCCATAATAAGCCAAGTTTGCAGGGTTGGGACCATCTTCTCCATGGAAACTTTTATCACAACAGTATATTTAAAGAGAAAATGTCTGGGTTGTGCATATGCTATTCTCATTCTTTAAAAAGGGGTCCCAGCCCTCTGAAGTCATGCATCAAAGAGGTATTAGAGATCCTCTCCTCCTGCTTGGATGAAGGGGTTGCTCCTGTCAGGCTGGAAGCTCTTCTTTCAGTGAAAATTTCCCTTACAAGGTGATCTTGTGCTTAGGGTTTTTGGCATGTTGGAGATAGGAGAAGGTAGGAGGTGTTGCAGGACTCTCCCAGGCGCCTGGCTGCCCAACTCCAGTGCTGAGTGGCAGTGTTGTCTGGGAGCCCAGGGCTGGGAAGGGGTGGACAAGAGTGAGCTGTGCCTGAGCCTCCTCGTGGGCTTCCCCTCTAGGCTTAGAGGTGGCTTTTAAGCTCAGGCCGTGGTCTAAGTGTCCTCAAATGTGCACCTTGCCTTGCTGATGTGACTGCCCATCCTAGATGTGGCCTGTCCTCTTGGTCCAGCCTGGCCACTGCCATCTGGGTTGGACCTGGTGATGGAAATTCTACCCGTGGACGTTTTGAGATATGTT
Organism: Eudromia elegans; assembly: GCA_003342815.1. Classification (NCBI taxonomy): domain Eukaryota; kingdom Metazoa; phylum Chordata; class Aves; order Tinamiformes; family Tinamidae; genus Eudromia; species Eudromia elegans. Next base: position 862,461 of record PTEX01000188.1, read on the forward strand.
TTGAGAGATATCTAAGAAGACTCGGTCTCAGCCTAACCTAAATATTTCTTACTGCTTTTAAGGATAACTTATAATATTTTATGCACCTCTTACAACCTTTCAAAGGTGGCCTTTGGTAAAGGGGCTGTCACTAAACTAAACTGATGAGAGTGGAGAACAAAGGACCAAGCTCCATCACAAATGAAAAGATTTAATCTCAGGTTTACGTGATACTAGCACTGAAAGCTCAGGGAAGACTCTACGGGTGTCCCAAGCTCTGCATGGTTAGCCAGAACTTTTCAGGGGTGTTTCTAGGGATTAAGTTACACAGCATTTTTCCATTGCTGTGTGACATGTTTCAAAGAAAAAGAAACCAAATCCCAAATCTCCCCAATATATTTACCATTAAGTTTTGGAGAAGTTTACTACTTAGCAGATACACAGGATCAACAATGTAATCAGAACAGATGAAAAAAATTCTAGGTTTATACAGTAAAGGAGCCATCTAGCAGAAGATGAAGTTGCTGGAGATGGAATAACATTTACAGGGGAACTCTGGGGAGATAACAGACTTTCTATGAAAACTTTCTATTTCTATGTTAATATGGCGTGTATTCTGAAGCCCTGATGTCTTAGGTATTTATAGAAAAAAAATGCACACATGTGATGCTCTGCCATCTGAAGCTTAGTGACTCCCATAAATCTGCTACTTAGGCAGTCCATTATTCACATGACAGAAGCATATGACAATGATTATGAAACAAAGTGGATGCTGTAGGGTTATAAAACATGCTAAGGTCTGGGGGGCAAAGGGAACATGGCTCACCTTTGCACATTATATTAGTAGTCAACTCAGGTAAGTAGTAATAGCTTTTAATTGTGCTCTTTAAAAAAAATCTTTATCTATTTCCTTCAAACTCATGTTATGTATTTTGCTGAGCTAATTTTGTGCCAGAATGATCTTGAATGCCATATTGTTAGTGCTCCAGAGAGGTGAATGCTCCAGTATATCAACATTTGCTCTCACACAAAACGAGTTCTACGTATATCCATAAAATAAGACCAAATGAATTACACTATTTCCTGTTAATATTTTTATACCCATCTCCTAAGTGTGTTGAAGCTTCAAGTGTGAAGGATGGTAACTATTCAAGAGTTTCTATTTGTACAGTATTTGGGGGATGTAACAAATTGTATTATTGTAGCTTCGACCTTAGTTGAAGAAGACACCCAAATGTGTGATCTATACACAGCATAAAATGTTTTTAAAATGTTCAGCTCTTTGATTTTGGTTATTGGTCAATGATAAAAACTGAAAAAGAATGAAATATGCCTATGCCAATCTGTATGCAAACCACCTTCTATCTACTGAGATTGACTGTGAGTCAAACGGCTTGCTTTTTATATTCAATGAAGAGTTTGTCCTATTTACAACAGGGATTTCAATAAGGATATTTCAGTAAGGGAATTCCAAAACAAAGATTTTACTTGGCCAAAGCCAGTAAGGTAAACCTTGAAAGCATCCACTATTTAAAAATCCCTGGGTGCAAGCATGCATCATACACTGGAATCTGACCTTCGCAGAAAGAAAATCTAAAGGGGTCTGAAACTCACACAGTCCTCATACCACTTCTCACACAATATCATATTTAAAACAAGTTACTAGAAGCTTCTCCAGTGAATATGGTTCACATGTCAAAAACATTCAGCTTAATTTATCATAACCTTAAATACACAATTTGTTTAAGTTTGCATAGCTTTAGAGTAAAATAGAGAAGGGTGCAGAAACTTGTTAATCTAGTTTATATATTTTCTGCAGTAAACTCTAAACCAGTTTAAGAGGCATAATTCTGGTGTCCAATTCAGTAGTCTTCCCTCCTCCTGAGTGGTAAATTCAGCACAAAATCTTGAGAATATTACAGCTTAAATTTGATGCTATCACTACTGAAATAAAGATAGGAGTGATTTTTAGTGTGCCTATTTACTTGTCAAGATTGCTCAATATAAATTTTTCCAGGCTGAATTCTAAAAGTATCAGATTTACCAGACCTGCTTACAGTGCTTGTAGACCAGATTTGCACTGAATCTGAATAAACTCGTTAACTGTGAATATGAAATAAGAGTCACCATGAGCACTGGTGATTTTAGCTGTCCAAGACTGTAAAAGATATTCAAAGGGTGCTCCTGTCCCCAGTGTTTGAAGTTCCCAAGCCAGCCCTGGATAAGGGAAGTGTGAGAAGGGACCCCTTCTGCTGGGAGGGCTGTGGCAGTGAAACAGCTCGGAGGGAATGGGCAATGATATGATCTTCATCTGACCTAGATGGGTTTGGAAGAGGACATACGTCTACAGCTTCAGCCAGGGGTCATAAATATGGGATTAAGTTCCCATTCCTTTACGCTACACTTCCATCTAGGAAAGCTGAATGACCTCAGTGTTTCCGTAGTTGGGAAGTACTGATCTTTGCCATAATGGCTAAATAGTCACATTTTCATTCCAGAGTTTTCTGTCTGTCATTAATAGGTCAGCCATTAAAATGACTGCTTTAAAGAGTTTTTTTTAATATAGCAATTATATTCAGAAATAAAATCTTTTTGGTGGCGTGAAATCATTCCAGCGATTTGCACCCAGTAAATGAAAGATATGTTTCAGAGTTTGGAGACAGGGAGATGAAAGTCCTTATGATCCTCTTAAAAACCTATCCAAAAAGTGGATTATATATTTAGATAAAGGGAAATGATACAGCCATGAGAAAGATCTTTTAAACTGTCTGAAAGGAAAGGAAATTATGGAAATGAAAGAAAAGGAATAGAAAGTTATATTCTTCATTGGAGTATTTTCAATCCACTTGCAAAGTCCTCATCCCTCTTTGTGCACCGTTTGAAGGCCAGACAGTGTGGACATGAGTCTTATTCCACAGCTGGACTGCGTGAGTCTTGGTCAAGCTGGATCTCTGCGGCCGTGCTCTGTATGCAGCCCTGCATGAAGGGAGAAAGGACAAAAACAAAATACCAAAACAAACCAAAACCCACTTTCCCATCTGAAGAAGAGGATTTTGCACTCGTGGTGAAGATGGAAAACTGGTCACAGGGATACTGGTGAGCAATGAGACCTCCGGTGTCCCTCTGGGCTGACACCTTTGCTCGGTGGCTGAAGCATATTCTCAGTTCAGGAGCGGCAGCTGAGTGACAGAAGTCACAGATACTGCAGTGGCAGGTTAATACGGCAAACCTGGTCTATCAATCTTCCTAAACCTATTTTAAAATCTTCATAATCTTAATTTGTTCCAGCTCTGCCAGTCAAGTTTCTGTCTGGCATGAGGCAGTAGTTAGAAAAATGCATGCTTTGATACAGAGTTCAGACAGGAACAAGCCTATCAGGGGCTGCTGTTCCATGTTACCTTTCAGAAGGCAGGCTGCAAGAGACTGAAAACAGAAAGAAAAGAAAATGCTATTTTGTAAAGTGTCGAAATGTGTCTGTGCTCCACAGCTTGGCCATTCCCTCAAATATCAGCAGAGACACTCCGGTGATAGCTGGTTTTTTCTTTTTCCTTTTTTTTTTTTTTTTCTTTTTCATAGCCTGGAAGGACAGAGCAACCTTCTAACATAAAGCCATTTGTATTGGGTTTGGTAAACATATGGAGCCAAGAGGAATGACTTCCTGTGTAGAAGTCTGCAACCAAAAATCAGACGAGCAATTTGTTAATGGCAACCCAGGGTAAAGAGTTCTCAGATAAGCTTTTTTAACATCACATTATGCTGGGAGCTGTTGTGCTGAGATTCAGGGAAAGAGGAAGTGATAGCTTTAACAGACAGAGAATGGAGTTTAATTTGGAGATGAAATAGATTGTCTTTCCATTGATAATTTAGAGGGATAAAATTTACATTGACTTCACCAGGAGTTTTGCCCCAGGTAACATTATTTAGAGCAGTGTGAGGCTTGAGCCCCGGACGTGTGGAAGCAGTGAGTTCATAGGAAAAAATATCTGCTATTCTCTCTCCTTTCCTGAATTTAGCTTTATTTCTAGAGGACTACCTACTATCTCTGCCCCTCCTTTAAAACTTCAGTTTTCTGAGAGGATTATGACTCTCCCAAGGTCTTTCAGGGCTACTTTCTGTCTGAAACACAAAGATATTATTTTCATGCTGGTGGGAGCAGCTTGTGATCCTCAATACCTCTAATTGGGAGACGACCTATGGCTATCTACAGACGTGTGAATGTGTTTATTTTTCATTCAGTGTGAATACCAAGTGCTAAATGCAGCATACAAAGACACTAGGTAAATCTATAGTATTTCTGAGAAGTATCTGGCTCCCTAAGCCTATTCAAGGGAATTTGTTCTTTTCCCATGGTAGGAATGGATTAGTTACAATCCATTCTGTGCTGTGAAGTGAGCATAAAGTTCCTGAACATTTCAGAGCTCCGGCTTCAGGGAAATAAAACCTGATCATGTGGTTACATGGATGGATTTTAGCCCAGCAAACCTTTAGGAAGGTGGTCACAGAGGGCTGGGTCTCTGCTGCTGAGAAACCCCAGCGCTAAGTGGCACAGGCTGGGCTGTGTCCACCCTACCCAGGCTGTCTCCTTCTGGAAATTACTTAACCCAAAGTGAACTGGAGTGGTTTAAACATAACAAGGAAGGTACCTGACAGCAAAGCCGGCCTTCATGTTAGTCCTGTGTCCTTTTGGCTCCCAAGGGTCTCGGTGTCCCTGCTGGAGCAGGGGGTTGGACTAGAGGGTCTCTAGAGATCCCTTCCAGTCTCAACCGTTCTGTGATTCTCTGTGTGTGATTCTGTGTTGCCATAGAAGGACTGAGAGGAAAAATGGCTGTTTCTTTGTCCTTCTTCACAACAAGCTTATGAAAAGATATAAAGAGCAGAAGTGTTTCTTCTGGAGATGCTAGCTTTTCAGGAACTCCCTTCATTGTGTTCCCTCACACTGCTGAGATTCGCAGAAGTGTTTATCTCTCATGATGCACCCAAATGGGAATAAATATGAATTACTTTATTTTACTTGCTTTAGAACACTGCACTCAAAAGCACTCATAGTACTTGCAGGTGCTTCTCCCCTTTCCCTGTGCAGCAGCAGAGATTGATCTTAATACTGCAAATAGGTGTGTGAGAATACTTTGGACCCCTTGCTCTGGATGCACCAATTTGGAATTTGCTCTGTGTTGCAGAGAAGGCTGATTTGTTATCATTCTCTTGGGCGCTTTTCTAACTTTGGATGCAACACAAAATGTTTTGTTTCAGATTTGCTTTCTTCTGCCACCACAGAGCAGTGATGTTCTTTTGTTGTTGTTGTTGATGATCTCCTGTATTAGCTGAAGAAATTAAGCGAACGTGTTTATTTTCGTCAGTCTGGCAAACGGTAAGAAAGAGAAAAGAACAAACCCGACATCACAGGATGCTAAGAAAATGACTTCTATTTTTAGCCTGGTACATTTTCAGACCTGTAAACACCTCTGTTAGCCGCAGACCCTGCGGCAGTGCTCTAGGGATTATTGAGTTGCTTGGAAAGCTGGCAGCCATGTATGGCATACCAGGGAAGGACTTGACGAGGCTAATTGCGTTCCAAGTTGTTTTCAGCACCAGCGGGAGAGGCGCTCTGTGTCCTGGATGTACTGTACAAACTGAGTAGTAATGACGGAGGAAAGGCAGGCGGGGAGACAGGGCTGCTGAATAAAGGTAACAGGATCCACAAACAGATGACGCTTCACTCGTATGTTTGGCCTCAGGAATTTGAAAAGCAGTTGCATGTTTAAAGGGAATGAGATGTACTATGGATAGTGCCTATATTTACTTGGAAAATTTAAATGCCTGCTAGGTCTTCAGTACTTCTTCTTACCTTTCTTCCCTATAACACTGGTGATATGAAATTTGTTGGTGTTATTTCCTCTCTAGACTTGTGATTTTTCAAATCCAGAGAAGTGATGTTTTCCCTCTATACACTTACCAAGTCTAAAATTTCAATGATACTTCAAGCTTTAGTAGCAACATTTCAAGTCAGTCCTCTTTTGGAAATTCCTGGTAGGAGCAAATGATTTGCAAGGATGCTTTTGCTTTTCTGCCTTTCTTTAATGCAGGTTTCCACTGAATCTATTGCTTGAGTGACTTATCTGCTGTCTTATGAAGTGTTCCTTAAAGAGTACTTAGTTCAAAATCTGTGTGAGAAGGTGAAATTTCTGTGGTGTTTGCACCTGTTCATCTCACAATTAAAATTGGTTCCATTCAACAAAATTCAATATATTTAACCAAATGACTTTTTCAGCATTTGGAATATATTCATCACCCATTTATGTGCCTTTTTGGGTTCTGGTGAGAGGAGGCAGATAACCTTTTATGGCTTACAGCTCCAGGAAAATCAACTTGTTTTCTCTGCTGAAGGAACAAACATGTCATAAAAACACCTAATTGAAACAGATTTAACAACATTTCTTCCTTTTTTACAAGCACAGCAGTAGATTTGCAATAGATCTGTTTTGGTGCATTCTTGTTTTTCTCTGTCATATATTGTTAAGTATACATCCTTTGCAAAATGTGAGCTGTTTCAGCTTTCTTAGACATATCTTCAGTTCTTACAGTGACAATTCAGTGTGAGACGGTGGCTGCACTCAGGCATGCTAGCCCTTAAGAGCTGGTGTCACAAGGTAAGCTCTGATTGAGGGCTTAATAACAGGAAATTTTGGGGGATGCAATCTCAAAGGGAAATCATTGACATCGTGGGGCTCAGGAATAATCTGTCTACCAGAATAATATAGGGGAAGCCAGATAAAAAGATGAAAAGATGTGAGAGGAGGTACAAGGGCATGGAGACTTGGGGAAAACAGCCAGGAAATGAGAGAAGGTCTGGAAGGATATCAGGGGTGTGATGGAAAGAGATTGTGAGAAGTAATTCCAGAAGAGAGAAGCCTGGCAGAATACCATAAAAAGTGGTATTACGGGGAACTGATGCATGCTCTGACCTGGGGGCAGGAGCACAGTGCGGTTTGCAATGACAGCACTCTCCTCCTAGGGCCCTGTGACAAAAAAAAAAAAAAAAAAATTAAAAAGATAAGATAACCAGGCACAACCCAGTCCTTCTGAAGGTTTTATATGTTGCTTTGTTGGTGTACCTAGAGCAAACTGGTGAGGATGTTCCTTTCCATTAAACGTGCTCGGTTATATTTGGAAGGGGCCAATCCTTAGGGCTACAGATGCGTTTAAGATGCTTGTATCTTAAAATATACACATATATGGGTTAGAGTTTATTCTCTGGCCCAAAGAGCAAGTGGCATTGCAATGAGGGAGATAACGTGTCTTCTCTCAATCAGCTAAGCTCTTCCCACCAGTGCTCTCTGCTGGAAGCATTCCTTGGTCCTTGCTCTCCCCTCGTTCATGCCTGAATGCTGTCTGTGGGAAGTCAAGCCGTGCCAGAGACTCTGCCAGCAGTGTGACCGGTCGGATGCCACCACTGCACAGCTTGGGCTACAGGCCCGTTTAGTTCCCTAGTAAATCATCCGTAACCTCTGAAAGTGCAGTGGGATTCAGCAACCAGTGGGACAAGGATGCCTTGGTAGAGAGAAAATCTTAAGCCATTCTTTAGCTCTGAAGCTGAATGTAAATCCCTCATGGGACGTTTCCAATAAATATAGGCTTTTCTATTTTCTGTTGTGCCTGGAGGAAGAAGAGTCAGAATGATCTAAAATGAGCTGGCAAAGTCCTTGTCATATTTCCCCTGATCATAGCAATGACAATCAGCTGGCAGTGGTGCCAAGTCACCAAAGAGCCTGCGTTGGTACCAGTGCTGGGGGGATTTTTAAGATAAGCTTGAAATATGTCGAAAAAGGTTGATGCAGGAATGAGAGCTTGAGCAGAGAGGTAGTCCCTTTCAGAGTAGTAATTATGAATATCTAAAGATGGATGAATTGACTGTGGAGGGAGATTAGAGAGGTTGGCCATAAAAGGCTAAACTAAGCATTTATGATTACTCTGCTCTATTACCAAGAAATAGACAGGTAAGGTGTACCCAGTGTACCTTGCTGTGTGGTTTTCTGATCTTGTGTTATGTTTGGAGAGTGTCTAACCTGCATGTGCTATGTTTTACATAGTCTTGGGATAAACAGGGAAGGAGAATAAACTGGGCATTTCTTGGCAAGATGGAGCTGATACATACACGCATGCAGAGCCATAAATCAAACCATAAATCCTCCCATCACAACAGTCAATCTAAAAATAATATATTTTTTGTTAATAAAAGCTAAACTTTTTGTGACAGTAACAACAAATAAGTTCATAAGTGCCTATTCTGAGAGACTCTGTAACTATCAAGATAAGATCTGCTACGATTACTGCACAGACATTAGCACAAAAATGGCAATGTATTCTGCCAACAAACAGTGTGCTGTCCCATTGCCGTAGGACTATCAGCCCCAAATTACCATCTGTGTCCTGCAGTGTTCCGTGTCCCATTTGGCTAATTAGCTGGCATATGCCACCATGTGAAAGAAGGAATTGTTCTATCCTGTTGGCCTTTTTTTTGTTCAGAATTTAAAATATTTACGATTGTTCATCTAAAAAGTAAAGTATTTTCCACAGGGAACCATGAATGTTCTGAGTACTATGTAGAACAGAAAAGACACATAATTCTTAGTGCAAATAATTCCTAGTGCAAATAATTAATCTGAATCCCACAAATAGAGTAGAGGGGCAGGCAGGTGACTAGTCGCACATTTTCAAAATTGCTTTCAGATGGAACACTGGTTTTTCAAGAAGAAGAAGTTCACCAGGAATTCTCGCTTGGAGCTTACTTGTTGGCTTGAAAGCAACCACAAGTTACGTCTCAGATATCCTGCTGCTGCAGAGTCCTGCAAGAGTTCTAGTTAGGTTGTCTTGGGTTCACTTTCTCCTTTGTGCAGTGGACTTGGTGTTCCCCTGTGTACTGAGCTGCCATTCTAGTGCCACAGATGCAATCTCTTCTTTTGCTAGGAGACCATGCACTATGTCACCGAATATATAGGCCAAAGAGTAAACCTTGTTTACAGAAAGGAATGTTCAGCAAACAGTCTGCAACTCCCAGGAGAGTAGAAGCAGTTCACCAAAAAAATCAAAACAAATTTCCACAAGGCAATTCCATCTCATCATTTTTTCTGTCTTTCCCTTGCAGAAGAGCACTGTCTCTCATGCCAAATAGACATTGAGGAGCCAGAAGGGGATTTGTAGTTGAAAAGATGAAGAGAGGAGACTGTTTTCTGAAGTATGTGGAGCTGACAATATTTGTAATAATTGGAGGCTGTTTTTTAAAGAATTATAATCTGACCGACTTGTCCAACTGATTCTAGAAGGCTATTGAGATAAATATGCTGTTTAGCAGTACAAACTTGTCTAAATACTTTTTCAAACTGTAAAGAAAGAAAAATTTTGCCTGAGATGTATATTCTGAAGAAGCAACAAAATCCTAAGTATAATTATCAATATTATTTTTCATAATTAATATATCTTATAATTATTATGCCTAAGCTCATACTTAGTTACGTCTAAAATGCTTCTGCTGCAAGAACTCTCAGATACAGATATGGAGCTATCTTTTTCCATATAGAACCTATGGACAGGATTGCTGGATTCCTTTTTTTTGCATAGAAACTCAGTTGAAAATAAAACACTTAATAAAGCCCTAAATACAGTAGGATGTGGCAGCCACGTTACTTCTTCTTCAGTGAGAATTTTATTTCTTATTACTTCATAAGGTTGAAGACTTGGTGTGTCAGGGCTCTACATCTTCTCAGATGAATCCCATACGTTTAATAATATCCTGTAGTGTCTTATTGGTTTAAAACTTAATTATTTGACCATGCTTGGAAAAAATTCAAGGTAATTCTGAAAACTCTTAGACAGGTTAAATATAGTTTTGGAGACCCTCCTAGATAAGCCCCAGTGATGTTCTGCTGGGCTTTTAAATGCCTTTTGCAACTTCGGAACTACAATAAAACTGCAATAATTCACCTCAGCAGCTTTTTCTCAGAGGAGCTTTTATCCCAATTAGTTTGCCAGTGTTTTAAAATGTGAAGTGTCTGTGCTGACTCTTCAGCTTTTTGAGTACTTCTGTTTCTTGCCCATATGAACCACTCCTTAAAATGGCCTGTTTCCCTGGCACTGGGAATGAAACTGGAACAGCTTGTCCTGGCAACTGTTGCTAGCCTACAGTAATTGGAGGTATTAAAAATAAAAACAACAACAAAACAATTGTTTTTCCTCATTCCTTCTCAGTAGAAATCCATTAGTCACAGTCTTTATTTAGCACATGTGACATTTACCTAAGCAGAGGCAACTGATGAGCCGGTTATGTGTAGGAGTCCTAGCGAGCTCTTACTCATGCTTCAGGCTTTGCACCATCACCCTGGTTGTCACCAAAGGTTCATCATTATGCAGGGCAGCGCAGGAAGTTTCTCTTAATACGACAAACTGTTATGAGACCCACTTGCTTTGAGTTCAAAAGGAATCAGAGAGAGAAATGAGTTTCTCTGCTTGTAGATGGAAGTACCCTCTGGCAGCTCCGTGCAAAGGGCTTCCTCTGTGTTTGGGTTTCTGACTGAGCCACATTCTCAACATGTACTAAATTATCACCTTTGTTACTTTCTTGCTGCTGTCCCTCAGATCTGGTATGCTCCAGTTCACACAACTCATAGATCATGATCCATTTCTCCATCACATAGTTCCTGTCCCTTTCCCTCCACACCTAGGTCCTAGCAGGAGTAGCGCTTCGGGCTCTAAGGTGCTCAAGGATGCAAGGGAACATTGCATTTTCTTGTCAGATACCTGATCCATCAAGTGTGATGACAATTCCCTTGGAAAAGTTGTTTATGTCAGACCAAAACTCGGCTGTGAAAAAAGGTTATCTGGAAAGCTTTGGTGTAGCTGTCTGGTTTCATTTTGATTGAGCCAAATCCAGTGGAAGCTGAAGCCCCAGGGTCTCTTGGTAATTTGATTCATCTCCCTTCTTGGACTGAGGTCATTTGAAGCTACATCATCCATGTGTGAAACAAATTTCTTTGCCACCTGCCATGAGCCAAATGCCCTCTTGATGTTATCTCTGAACAAAACGTGCAGCTTTGACTGATTTGCTGGTAATGGCACGCATTCGTAGTGTGCCAGTAGTAGTGATCATAGTATCGCTGGGGTCTAAACTCTGTTCGGCTGCACAGTGAATGCTCTGGCAACTATTGATTTTCCTGTCCTGCAGCCTCCTGCCACTATTGTGACTCCAGTCAAATAACGTGACTCATCATTTACTTTTCATTTCCTTTTTGTTTATTAACAGAATCTAAAGCAGAACTGAGATAAAATTCACACAACCTGTGACAAGTTTTCTCAGTGTTTTCCTTCACTTCAACAAGTTCATTTCTTCTTTTGATTTTTCTCCCATCATTGCCATGTCACTCATTATCACTGCCTTCGTTCTGACCAGCCTTGGGCATTGCCTGCATTTGAAGGGGTCATTTCTGTCAGCTCTTACTCTGAAAAAGGAACTTTCCTGTCTCTGACACTACCTTGGATGAAAAACCATGTTCTCACCTCTCAGTTTTGAGGAAGTATCACCCCTACTTCCGCAAGGCAAGCTTTTGTGCTTGGTGCATTCACATAAGGGCATTCTATAACTCTATCAGTTGGCGATTAATCACAGCTTAGATTCAGAATGTGTGTGTGTGTATATATATATATATATATATAAAATTTTTAAAAGATAGAGTGTTATACATAAAAGCCTCCAAGGGTGACTTTGAAGATAATTATTTGGCAAGCAACATGGGGTCTGCTGACATAGTCAGTTAAAGAACATATTGTGCTAATTTGCAGTTATACTAACAGAGATAAGAAGCCTGAACTACAGAATTCAGAATAATCAGGAGCATGTAAATGTGGCCTATGTTATGTCTGCAGGATCTCCTGAGGTTCTGGCTCTAGTTTAGAGCATTTCTTGATTTAAAACTCCACTGTTGGAATGAGAAATGTGTTGGTTGTTCCAGGGGTATGTGAAAGCTGGAAGACACTCCTCCAGAAAGTGAAATTTCCCTTTAAAGGATGATAAGTGATTTATTTGTTCTTACCTGCTTTTCCTCTCCCGCTTAATTACAGAAACTATGAATTTTATTCCTCCTTTTACTGCATCTATTAGCGTTAAGGATTTTATTGAATGAATTGGTAGGTTTTGAACTTAGCATAGACTCCACACACGAGAGGGTAGGAGAGCAAAAAAAAGGAAAAAAAAAGTATAAAGACATTCATGCTCTAGTTTGGCCTTACTGAGAGCACCTCGAGATGAACTTTGGTTATTCATGCAGGAGTGATTTAAAATGCCTGTCCCATTTTTCTGCCAGACACTATTACCCCAGCAGCAGAGGCAGCAGAAAGGGTGATATACCCTTCTCTCAGCTGCAGAGGTCACAGCCTGGTGCATTCACTGAAGCTACAATAAGTCTTAGCTCTCAGGCAGTAACTCCTGGTTGTGTGGGCAGGCAGCTGAGAATAATCACCTCTTAAATTATCTCAGCACACATTGCAAGAAACTCATTTGGAGCCACTCTGCATGATTTTGGGCCCGCTTTTCCAGAGATGTATTTTTCATGAGCTTATGTACAGGCTGTATGTTTACATGTGCTTGTGGGCACGTAGCCCCACATCAGTGCATGAACACTTCAGAAATGCACACGGGAAATCTGCCTTGTACTCCATGTGGGCGCACACTCACAGTACTGCTGAGCAGGGCCATGCAATGGGGCTTTAGGAATCCTGCTTGCTTGCCTCTCTCAAGTGGCTGTGCCCTGCCTGAGAACACTGAGGTGACCAGCCCAAAGTTAGACACTTCTGCTCCAAACCAGAGGTCAGCAAGGCAGCACTTCCTGCACCCGTCCTGCTCGCTGGCACCACTGCCTCTCGCAGAAGACAAGGTGTTTGCTCCTCTTCCAGGGGCTGGGAGCTGATGTGTCTCCGGATGTCGCCTCCACAGCGATTCGTCCTCACTCTGCTGCAAGCTGTGCTGCAGCTTGCCCGTGTGCCAGGGTGGGCAGCGGTGCTGCTAACTCCTGCTCATGGCTTGCATGGGTCAGTGATCAGTTCCGTTATCTATAATACCACAACCACATCTTTGAAAATACATCATGGCATAAAAGCTTTGTGGAATAAGAAACAATGGCTATAAAGCTGTGTTGTTTGTGTTAAAGCTTCTTGATTAGAAGGTTAAATATGTGCTATAATCTTACACAAGTATTTTTAATGGACTCCAATAAAAAGGTTAGTAGAAGTATTCTGGGCTAATTCAGTGCTGTTTACAGAAGGAAACCAACAGCAACAAGCGCAGTCTTAACAAAGAGCAAGCAAGGGTTATGACGATCCACATGCAGATCTCCCATGAATGGATTTTGCTCGGAGTGCTTAGGAGTTTCTGATTTGAGTAATTTCTCAATGTCTTCTTCAAGTCTAAGTAAGTTGAATTGCTATTTCCCTGCCATTCATTTGTTTTATAAGATATTAATTTGTAAAGCAGATATGTCATTTGGGACGGAGAAGAAGCTGGCTAGTGATTTTCTGTGGTAGATATATCTCTTCTGGAAATGGTACTGGAAGCAGGACCTTGGGATTCATCTTAGTATATCTAGATTTGAGTCTGCAATTTATGACTCTAAAATTCTGTTGCTACTAAGATTTTTTTGCTTACTACAGTACACTCACACGTGTGTCGAGATACAAATGCTGTGTTAACAGAGTTGCACCTGGGTTTCTCCAAATAGCCATCAGAGTGAACAGTGAACAGCCTCATTGACTGGGACACGGAGGAGCCTTCATTCAAGTTCAGAGGTCTCACAGCTCATAGGAAATATGATTGATATCAAATATCCTCAGTTAAACCTTAGTGCTTGTCCACATTATCAAACCAATAAAACTGCACATCTGATTTAGCCCATTTGGGGATGACAGCTTGGAAATGAGCATGACAAGAGAGTGGGAAATCAGGATTGTGCTACTCATGCGACCATGCAATTGTGTGCATTTCAAGGAACCTCTGCTTGAAAAAAAAAGTAGAGTATTAACCCAGCTTGAACACCGTCATCCTCAGGTTGGCACATGAAATTGGAGTCCCCTGAAAACATCTGACAACCGTTAGGCCGGTAATGCCAGAATATTTCTTTACTCTTGAATGACAGTCTCCTTACTACTGGGAGGATGATTATTGTCAAATTAATTTTCTGTCTTTGATTATTTTTCTTTCCAAAATAAAGACTATTAAGAGTCCAAAGTCACATTAAATCTTGAGAGAGTGGGTGTTTCCTTTCTTCTTGGCTCTCTCTACCTTGAAATGTTTCTGATCCCCTCTCTCTGCTGGGAAGTCTTATGATAATGGGTTTGGCTTAAGCCATAAAAAAAAAAAAAAGTTATCAAGTACATGAAAAGTCAGAAGGGCATCTACAAATAAAGCCAGAGTTTGATCTTATTCTCTGTGAACCTTAGACCTCTTTTTATAGTGGAGTTCATACTGCAGTTTTGGGTGTGGGAGGGTTTTAGAAGTGACTGTGGATGCAGAGGCAAATAACTGATGCCTGAGGGAATCTCCAGGATTGCTGTCAGGCATTATCCTGCTTTGCTTTCTAGGGTACAGCTTAGAGAGCATGTCTACCCTTCACAGTGGCACGGTGCACTGTTCAGAAAACAAGCTCACCTGGATGGAGCCTCTCCTGTTGGTGACGGTCCAGGTATCTCAAGTGACACTGTACTGCAGGAACAGCCATAGCCCTAAGAGCTTATAAAACACATCATGAGTAGAACAGACTGTTTCTGCCTGATGTAATTCCAGTTATTTTGTAATCAAGAATTTCTACCTGTGAAAGGAAAAGTACACAGAGTTCTGCACACACATTACGTACTTACATCTTCCTTGCTAGCAACAAATATGTTAGCTGTTAAAATGGTGTGTTTGGGTTCTTGTCACTATTCCTTGATCATGCACAAAGGTGTCATTGCTAGTAAAAGTTAGGAAGTGGAAAATCTGTGCTTTGATAATTGATACTATCTCTAATAGAGAAACAAAATCATAGCCAAACTAAAATCAGCTATTTAATTTTTTCCCCTCAGCAAGACAAAATAAGCTTATTGATGGAAAAATAAATGATGGTTAACAGTTGATTCCTTTCAGATAGCAGTAATGGAAACGGTCCTTTTAAATATAATTGCATATGTGAACAATCATTGAGATTTGCCAAAGTTTTCATTGCTGTGAAGTTAATCTTTCATCTTTTAAAACATTTCTATATGGCTCCAGATCAGTTAGTTACAGTCAGAAAAACAACGGCTATGGCCTCGGTTAAAAATGTTTGTACTAACTGGTGGAAGAGTGTATGTGTATATACATACATATACACGCAGATAAATATCAGTATTCCAGACACACACCAGAAACTTCTGCATTGCTAAAAGTAAACTCAAACTCATACTTTCAATTTTCACTTTTGAAGCTACCTTTCTTTTGTGTGTCAAATTTTACTGATTTATTAGGTTCAGACATTGCTTATCATTAAAACTTAGGTTATTTACACAAACCAAGCCTGAACATCAGATATTGGAAGGGCAGTTTTTAGCACTGCACTTCTGGAAAAGATGTGAACTAGTTGGAAGGAATCTGGAGGAAAACAACAGGAATGACTAGGGGTCTAGAAAACATAACCTATGAAAAAAGATAAAGGAACTGAGGCTGTTTAGTCTGTGGAAGAACAGACTGAGAGGGGAAAATGTTTTCAAATATCTACAAAGCAGCTGTGAGGAAGGAACAGCTTATCACTTCTCCAAGCTGATGGCTGATAAAGCAAGAAGGAATGATCTTGAACTGTGGTAATGTGGAGTCAGATGAGATGCTAGAAAATATATCCCGATGGGATGTCCAAATTACACTGGAAGAGTTGTGGGAGGTTTAAGAACGCCCTGACAGTTTGAATGAGCAGGTTAGAAATACAGTTGCCAAGAGTAAACTTGGGGAAGTAGGAGAGGAAGCCTGAGCAGTCTTTTAAGGGTCCTCCCTGTCCTTGTTTCTGAATTCCATTATTTCTATATGAAAAGTGAGTTATTTGCATCAAAAATGCAGTTGATTGCAATTGATTGCCATTGAAGACTTGATTTTTTTCTCGCTTTCAGTAATGTGAATGAGATTGGAATCTGACATTCATTTCCTCATGCACAAACTAGTTCTGTTTTTACACTCTGGGTTATGTGATATAACAGGGCAGCATTCTCCCTGGAGCACCATTTCAGATGTTCACGATAACCTGGGCCAGATTTTCTTCCAGATCAGGATTTACCAGTGGAAAAGATGACTGCCTCACATCAATGCCTGCAGCTGGACCACCCTGTCTCCTTGTTCTGCCCTCCCAATCAACTACTAGGATGGCTAATGTGGATGGTCAAAAAACATTTCCAATAAATAGATTAGCAAAGATCTATCTGAAGCATGTATGTTAACCTGAATATCTCACTTGACTGAGCAGCTTTTACCAGTAGGACTTCAGTGAAGTCAGTATTAAGGAAGGAGTAGTGCTGAGCTAGTGGATCTGTAGATTTTCTTCTTCCTCTCTGCAAATTGTGTAGGCATTGCTCTAACCATAGTTGTCTTTGCTAATCTTGATGCTCTCCTCCCTGTCACTGTTTCTTCAAGAAACAAATCTCTTTAACATTTCCTCTCATCCGACTCATTTTTAGATAATTTTTGCTCTGTTGGGCAAAACTCATGTATCATGGATTGTAGCTCTGACATTTTTTATTTGACATAATGTTAATACATACAGGTTGAGTTATGGTCAGTGCAAGACAGAGGGGGCTGGAGACTGCAGTAGTCCTCAGAAGGAATGGACAGGGTAGATAATGTTTTACCATTGCTTTAAATATCATGTTCATTTTGATATACTGCCTTTCTGGCAAAAATGGGTCCATTCTTCAGGTACTGCCAGCATGAAGTTGATGATGTGTTACATAGTGCAAAATCAGTCCAAGAAGTTATAATAGTAACCAGCAAATCCTACTTTCATTTACAGGCTCTTAATATGTGTAGGAAAACACGGGTATTTCAGTTCTTTGCTAGCTGAAACTCAGGATATAAAATGAATGACCCAGAAAATGAATCAGAGCTTGTGTCCTTCATCCTTAGGTGTCTGGATTCCTAACTGGATCCACAATCCCAAGCCAGGTATATGGTCTCCTGTACAACACAAGGGGGTAGGAAAGATCCTCAAAGTGGAGCGGCAAACACCCACCAGCGGATCAGAAAGCCTCTTCAGACAGCGTCCAGAACACACAACAGGTACAGCAAAATACACCGAATAACACTGTTCTTCTCCAAAGTCTGGGCCTTCCTGTTGAAGGTACATCCCTCCCTAGATGTTCACAGCCTGGCGTCCTCTGCAGTCCCTAAGTGCCTCTCTACAGAGGAGCAGGAGGTGGGACTATTTCTCCTTCAGTTTTAGCTGGGGTAAGCCAACCCCTGCCATGTCTCCTCACTGATGAGTTGGGTTTGGGGTTTCCTCTTGCAAGGGCATCCTTGAGTGACTCTGCTCTGGCACAGAAAGGAGGTAAAATGACAGGAAGGACTAATCCCAGCATGCAAGGTCATCTGAGAGCTGGTCTACAGCTGTGATATACACACAACAGGGAACAGCACTCACACTTTAAGGCGAAAATATATATCATATTCCTTCAGGCCCTGAGATTCTGGATGAATTTGTAATCATCTCTGTACTGATTTCAGCCAGGGCTGTGCAGCACCCCCAGACGAGCATCTCCCACATCTCAGAGCAATTCTCTTCCTGTGGAGTACCTGGTAGAGAGGAGGCTGTTGCCATCAAACACCCTGTCTTCCTCCAACTAATTCTACTAAAGCAGAGTCCTCGCCTACTGTAGTTTTGAAAGAAAGGTAAGAAAAATGTTCAGGACAGTGAATATTGAGGGAAGAAATGGAATAGGGCACATAAAACCCACAGTAACCTTCCCAAATAACTCTTGGTTGTCCTAGCTGGGTTTATAGTCAGTGTGCTAGCTGTTGTAGGTCCTCTCCTGGTACATTCATCCTTTCCTGTAGGGGGTCTGTGTTTAACTGACAGCTGCACATTCTACTGATGCCCAAGACATGAAAAAAAATCATCACTGTGGTGTGCTCAGAGCTGCAGCATCTCTACCATGGACCTCTCTGGAGAAAGCAACATTTTGCAGGACTGAAGGGAAAACAAAGGGGCAAGATTTTGAAGATGTCATATCAGAATTAAATTGATATATCTTTCCGAGACTACATAAAAGAGAGAAAGCAGAGCTGTGTTCCTTACAGCAACATTCTTTCCATCATCCATTCTTTTTAATATATATTATGTTAAGGACCTTGTGAAAGCGGACATGGTTAGCAAGATACTGTGCAAAACCTGAGTCCATGACTGCTAAAAGCTAAAAAGCTAAAATAACCCCTTAAATCTCCTCCAGTTTTTTTGGACCTTGCCATCCATCTGCCACATCTCTTGTCCTACTTTGAATTTTTGGACCTCTGTAATTCCCAGGTGTGTATAGGAATGACTCACACAACCTCCATCTGCTCTTTGATCCATGTTGGGCACAAGAGTCTTACCTCTCTGCCGTGAAGCCAAAGGACTCCCTTCAAAATGGACGTGCTTTTTGAGGTGGCTATAACCTTACCTTAAAGGGATACCCCTGTCTGAAGATTGATCTTAAACGTAGCTTTTTAGAAGATGTTGAGTTATACATGCTTGCAACTTTATAAAAAAATCAACAATAGTGGAGAAGTAGAATTGTGTTAGAAACTAGCATGATCCAAATCATTCTCAAATTGAAGTTTAATGTTACGTTTGCTCCCCATGATATTTACAACTCTTTTTTTTTTTTAATGTAGATATTGTGTAAATTCTGCAAGACACATTGTGCCTGGGTCTGTCTTTCTCCATTGGCTATCCACCTGCAAAGTCAAATACAAATATTTCATTCAGATGTTAGATTGAAATCTTTGTTAGGACCTTAAATTAATGAAGATGAGTAATATTCATTTGAAAAGTTAGAAATAGTTACAGTTATTAAAATGGAAGCTGCCTATATTCAGTAAAATCTCAGTTTACAGATTCACTCATAATTTGCAGATCTACTCACAGTAATCTTACAAAAATTAATAAACTAATTAAAAGTTTCCTCTAAGTAATTCCTTCTATCTGTAAAGCAGGCCTGGAAACCTGGCCTGGAAATAAGACTTAGAAATTAATAGTAAAAGGTGTGTGGCACGAGAACTCAGTAACACTGCTGTTAAGTAGGATGTTATTTTGCATTGATGCCGGTCTAAATAGAAAGACATTTACCAGAGCAAAATACACAGTCTACAAATATGACTCTCAAATATTTCAGCAACACAGCCAAGGAGTAAGTGACTTCAGGAAATGAAAAATAACTCCCATTTTGCTCAGGCAAGCAAGATTTCTTTCTTGAAACAATCTCAAACCCTTCACTTGCATATAAATTGCAAGTAGCAAGAGGCTTATGAGAGCTGTACAGGCATGTTTTGTGTGATGAGAAGCCTCCTCCCAGCTGCAGTTTTCAGAGGGGGGTGGAGAGCGGCATTCTTCAGAGGGTCACCATTCACACTTCAAACGGGACATATATGGGAACTAGAATAACACCAGCGCTGTTCTGAATGTATATTAGAAAGCACCAAAGTGGATATAATTTATCCCTATGGTATCCAGATGCCATGGAAACCCACCTCATGTAAGCCAGGATGTTTCTTTTATGATTTAAATTCCATTACTTCTGGCCCACACGAAGCATACGAATACCACCAAGGGAGAATTCACATATAAACCATGAAACTGCTGCCTAGCAGTTTCAAATCTTTTGCAAAGTGACAGTAAGATCATTTATTTGGTCCCTGTGTACATTTTCAATACTTTGATTGCTTCAAGAAGAAACAGAAGACTCTATAACGTAAAACTTTATACAAAGCTCTATCTGTAACATTTCAGTATGAACACACATACAAAAACAAACTGCATTATACTCTCACTGGATCAGGACAGATTTTTCTTAGAGCATGCAAGCCTAATGAAGATATTACTTCCTTAAAGAGTGACTTAATAGAAAGCCCTAGAAGTTCTTAAACAATTGTCTAGTGATTTAAACCATCTTTGTTTAATGATTTAAAACCTTTTTTACTGTGTCTAATTCTCAGTCTCTGAAAGTTCCTATTTGTTGTGAGAAAGGAAAATGGATAGGTTCATATGCTAAAGAGGAGTAAGGCAGTTGTACTGTTGGAAATCTAGCTTTGGCAGCAAAGTTTGATCTTAATTTGGTAGGAAATGAAGCAGCTGCATAGCAAGTTGTCTCAGCTGTGTGCAAAATCCTTAAAGTTCAGTGAGGACCAGATTATGACTTGATCATTTTTCTTGTATTTTTCTTTCAGAGATAAAAATAAAGTCACTAAAACCATCTGAGCTGTCCTGTGAAGTTTGTGTGGCCCCGTCTGTTGGTTTTCTTTGAACAGCAAAGACCGCCACTCACCATCTTCCAGCTGTGTCCTTCATATCCTTCATAAATCTGTGCTGAAGCTGAAAAAAATCATTTTCCATAAAAGTGTTTTGTGTTTGCAGTCAGATAATCCTTGCAATATCTTCCTTCTTGTGCTGTTAGCAACTTACCCTTTTGTGTCACGCTTAATACTCCAGATAACTTTGATATTTGTTTTCTTTGAGGTTGATCAATAGTTATTGGCAAAGTATAGGCGAGCAGGCTTCTCTCAGCCCGCTTGGAGCCATATATATATATTCTTCACAAGAATTTATTCACTAGTAGACTCAAATAAAGCAGAGCTTATTTGTTAATCTAGTATTGTTAGAATATTTACACTGACATTTTCTCAAAATTCTGTGCTAACACTACGCATTGCCCACAGTACGTGCTCTGCCTTCAGAGGCTGTTTTGGTTTGACTGTTTTGGCTGCTCCTCCGTGCTTTACAGCTTCCTTCTGCTGTTGATAAAAGTCTCCATCTGAGGAGCCTGCTGGGCTAGTTTAGGATGTGGCCACCACCGGTCACCTGGGTAGTATTATTGCCCTGAACAGAGCTAGCAGAACAGAACAGGTGCTCACACCTCTGCTGTTCCAGCTCACACTTCAGCTAATAAAGGTGGTGGATCTGAAGACCCCAGAGCGCAAACTGCATGGCTTGCTGCCCAGTTTCTTCTGTGACAGTGGCGATGACCTCTTGTGTGGGGATCATTGGAAAGCAGCTATGGAACAGAGTAGACTCATAACATCTTCCCTGGCTTCAATTGCCCACAGGCTGTGCTTGCCCATCACATTAACAGCAGTCAGAGATTTCGGTGCAAGTCATACAGAGACACCTGAACATGCTTGGAAGGAGCTGGCTTGGACACTGCCCGCTGGAGAGCTGTGGCAGCCCTGAGTCCAGCGGGGGCTGCATTTCCAGTTATTTACTCAGCTTCTCAGGTGGGTTGCACAACGCGAGCTGAAAGTTGTGCTGCCATAGCTACACAGCAACAGTCCTCCCACTGGTTTAAAGCTGTACTGGGTTTGTGTGCGTAAGCTCCAGTCGCGGCTCCGTGTAAACAGAACAACTCTGAGCCTCTTTGTTTGTGCACTGGGACTTCAATTCCCCACTGGGGTCTTCAGACATGACTGCAATAGAAGTAATAATGAATCATTAATACCTTCTGTTGAATCATTTTTAAACTATTCACCATGCAGTGGATGTTTATTAGTGCAGAATAGGTGATGCAACAGAAGACGGCAAACAAAATGAGCGGTGGGCTGTTTTGCTTCAATTCATTGTACATTTTCTTCTGGGGATAATTATGTCTTAAAATAAAAGCAGATTATGTGCATTTGTGGTTGGAAAGATTCCCCTTGCCTCCAAAACTCTTCTTAAAATGGCTGTGTTTATTAGTCCTTGTATTGCTTTAGTGTTAATGCAGTACCGATAAAGTGTCTGCAGAGGGGTGTTTTTTCCAAGTAAGAATTATGAGATGTCAGAACTGGGTATGTTCTGTACTTCTGCTAGTGTGTCTATGTTCTTCTGGCACAGATTTGTGCCAGCCTCTACCTTTGGATCCAGAACAGCTAGATGGAGCTCTTACCTCTCTAATTTACAGGAAACAAACTTGAACTAATTTAAAAAGCTAGGGTCACATTTTGCCAGTGAAAATATTTTCATCTCTTAGATAAGACAGTTCTGAGTAAGGACTATGTAGGAAGGTTTGACAAGATTAAACCCAAAGGCTTAAACTGGGAAGATGCTAATAATGTGCGTGTGAGCAGAAGCTCACTAGAACTAGCTGGTTCTGCAGTGCATGGGCTATTGGCAGAAGAGGCAAAAAGGAAAAAACAAGATACAACTTGAAAGTTTCCTGTGAGGCACGATCTCTGTAGTTTATACACATATATACACAGAAGATTGGCTTAGATGATATACCGGCCCCTCTTTTTCCCCAGCTCAATGAATGTAGACAGATCTAAAGTGTCTGCATCGGTCAGTGGAGTTAGGTCAGATGCTGCTTGTAAAAGACTGAGTTGAAGTAAGCCAGGTAGTGGTCCTGTGATCTTAATAACAGGAGCAAGGCAAGACTAAACATTGTCTTGAAAGAGTGCAAAGCAGGGCAGCAGTCTCAGATATTCTTGGTAGTTACTCTTGTTTAGCTAGGAAATTCTATCCAAATATGGAAGTTTAGGATAACTGTAATTTCCTGTCCTGTCTGATATACATAAATATACTTCTGTAACCCTCAGAAAATGAAAATAAATGAAAATGGAGAACCATGTGTCTTAAAAGTATACATGGTAAAGATATGCATCATTTATATAAGCATAATTAGATAGTGCTTTAGGGACGAGTAAAGGTAAATGTAATAAACAAAGATCTGAGGATGTTTACTCTTTGTTTTGCTTTGTAATAATACACAGACTTATGCTGGGACTGTACTAATCAGTGGAAGACTTTCCCATTGATTTGGGGCCATAGAGCTGGAAATAAACACATCACATAACCGCCCTTACTAACAACTCATCAAACTCCACCCATGAAACTGTGCTTCTGCCAACCGTTAGGTGTTTTTGCTTATAGAAACATAATTGATCTGTTTGCTTCTGCTTTGGTCTCCCTTACACAGTCTAGTAACATCATGAGCTAGCAGCTCATATAAGCACCTAAGCATGAGATCTATTTCCTACCTCGGGCTTTTTTTTTCCCAGAGGCTGCCATAGTCTTCTGCCTGTATTCCAGTTTAAGACCTGTTGCATTCTCCCTGGGGCAGAAGAAGACAGGCAGGTATATTTATTTCCATGTGGTACCTTCTCTGTCATGGTCCAGGATGGTGAACACTAAGTGCAGTTTGTGGTTTTCTGATGTGTGCACAGCACTGTGGACCTGAAGGAGGCTGCCTGAGGGCAGGACTCAGTCCTGTGCTGTTATGGGCAGTCACTGCTTCCAGCCCCCTTGGCACCTTTTGATTCCAGCTAACAAGAGCTGTTATTTTCTGCCACAAGTCCTACTGGAAAGCTATTCAAGGATCTGAGAGTAAGAAAGACTAGAAACCCCCTTCTAATTTTCAGACAGGATTTATTAACAGTCAGTTTATCCTTGCTTGTTCTTGTACCAGAATACCTGTAATCTTAAATGGAACTTATCCCTCCATGTTGCTGGTGGGGTGTAGTCAGGCAGTGTTTGTATTAGCAGTAGGAATAATACAAAGGAAACCGTAGACAGAAGTAGCCAGTGCTCACTCTTCTGTTATATTAATTACTGGTATTTGAGAGAGTTTGCATGGGATTTGGCTGGGAATTGTTTGAAAACATGAGGATGAAAACTCCCACTGAATATGTGGTTCAAAGCTTTCTGAAGGGAAGGGTTACACTGTTCCTCCCATGTGGCCACATGGCTCTGAACACAACACTAGCATCATCCATGTAAGGTCAGATACACAAAGTTTTAGTTTTGCTCTGCATAAAAGCACCTACAGCTTCATCCCCCTCCTTCCTTGTAGCCTGGACTGTGTCCGCCTCAATGTGCTGCAGGGAAGGAGTGAATCCTCTGGCTCCGATAGTTATTCTGGCAGGAGAAGGAGAGTGAATTGGCTGTTAGACTTGTGGATTTCTTTATCCTCAAGGAGCAAAACTTATAGAACAAGTGACTGGGAGTCCTTACTGGTGTGACTGCTTTGCACAGGATTGATTGGAAGTCTAGCCATGAAGGAGTGAGCTGAGCCTGCTGGGACTGCATTTCCTTAGGGTGATAAGTACTGCGTGTGAAATTGCCTACTGCAGAGGAGCATCACAAAGGCTTTCCCTCTGAGCTGACACCAGGACTTTACCATCCTTAAATGAAACTTTAGAAGCTGCTACCTGTATTCTAAAGAGCAGCTGCAGCTCTGTATATTCTCATCCTCTGCAAAGGCTGGTCAATGGCTAAGTTCACCACAGTCCACCGAAGGCAGAGTGACAGTGAAGCTCTCCCAAACTGTTCTTTACAGCTGCTTCCTTTAAACAGTGTAAATAGGCTAAATTAGCAAAATCACGAGACCTTTGCACTACAGGGGCTGCAGAACTGTGTGTGTGTGTTGGGGATACAGGGCCTGACACTCATCTGGGCCCCAGTGCACAGCTTCTGTGACCACGTACACGGGCTGCTACCAGTTGTTTCCCAGATCGAAGGTAGGTCAAGATGCCTTGATAGATTTCACCCAAAGGACTCAGGATACTCATGTTTTCTGCATTGGCAAGGACGGAAACCTCCCTTCAGGGCGGGAGTATGCAAGTCAAGCATGTATTTGGTTAGCTTTTGCAAGGTAGTGGGTGGTGCATGATGTCAGTGCTCTCCAAAGTAAAAGTTCCTGCTGCATCCATCTGTGTTGCAGAGCATATTTTGGACAGTGAGGTGTTCCTCAAAGGTGTTTCTTTTTTTTTTTTTTTTTTTCAGTAAATCTGTGTATAAACTGTTGTGTCCTCTGCACAAAAAGTATTCAGAATGACATGCTTGCGATGCTCCTTCATTATTTTCACACTGATGGTGGCTACAAATGCGGAGAACATTTAAGAGTGGGAAAGGTGTTTGAATATCCCATCTTTTCCAGAAATGCAACTCTATAATGGAAATGTGGAGTTTATAAAATAAATAACTATGTCTACTTAAGTCAACTTTGTCTTCCCTATCCTCCAAGAAAAGCTATGGAGGGTTTCTTCCTGCCTTTCTACAGCTCTAAAGGTTTCCCGTTTCAAGTGACCGCTGGTATCACTCATTCCAATCTCCCTTTTTGGCAAGCACAGTGACTCTAGCTATGCCTTCCCTGACTCTCTCTGCCCTTTGGGACTTCTCTTGCATATGAATATGTGCCTTTGACTCAGTTGCCTCAGGAAACCGCCCCCGCCCTTCCCCTGAGGTGAGTCTCCCACCCTCGCAGTCTTGCCTAGAGCGTTTGCCCGGGGAGATGCAGCCAGAATATACATCCAGCTCGGGAGAAAGGGGTGGTGAGTGGGTGCCTTTTTTTTTGCTGCTCAGCAAGTATCTGACAAGGAGAAGAGGGCCTTGAGGGTGGTTTGCTTGCATGTTGCACTGCAGGGAGCTGGCAGAAGACACGGTGGTGGGCGGGAAGCTTGTTGAAGGCTCTGTTTGCAGAAGCTGCTTGAAGGATGGGAAAACTGGTAAGGGTTGGGGTAGTAGGGCTGGCTGGCCCTGGGTGTGAAGAGACCCCCTCAGCAAGGAAGGTTCTCTCCTCCCTTGTGTCAGACAAAACTTTCTTTCTCACTTCTTCCTCCTTTATATATTTTAGGGAAAAAAAATCTCCCATCTGCTCTCTGACTAGGCTTTTCACAGAGACAGTCTTGTAAGTTGTTCTGTGCCGTGCCCAAGATGGTCTGCATGGCTGGACCTCTTCAGTCTCAGAAACTGCTCTTGCCTTTCCATACACAAGGCATTTAGGGACCAGGCATTCCGCAACATCCTGCAGTGACACAGCAATTCAAAGAATGACACCCTTCCAGTACTATGAGAGGCCATCAGGATCTGCACACCTCCCTCCCTTCTCCAGCTCCCTGCTCATTTCCCACATATCCTGCCAAAAGTGTTGCATGCACTAGAAGGACTCAGAGCATCACGTTAAGGTCAAATACCTGTAGTTAAGCAGAAATGCCTTGCCACAGGTAAGTTCATCTCCTGAGAAGGCAGACAGACTCTGTCATTTGTAAGGAGATGAACAGAGTAGGGGATGGGAGGGCCAGTATGACCAAGAACTGCTAAAAGCAAGGATAACTGCTGAGATAGAGGTCCCTCTTCAGGATTCCTTGTCCTCCACTTCCCAGAAGCATGGAGGAGCTGCTCATTCCTGCCACTTCTGCTCCTGAGCTACTGCCAGCTGCTGTTGGTCTTCCAAAGCACCCCGAATAAAGCTCAGATTCTCTCCCTTCTCTTGATTCTGAAGCACTTCAATAAACTCCAGGATGGCCTCTTGAATCTTTTGCCTTCAGCATTGTCATGATGAGTGGGCAGGGGAAGGGCAATACAACCTCAGAGTCCCATCTTGCTGAGATGCATTTTGGAGGAGAGGTAAGTGACTTTGTCAGGGCCCTGTGACAGTATAGTGCACCATTCTGTTCCCTGGGGTTATGCACTCTACTGATCCCATGTTGTCATGGGTGCAACTCTGTTTTAGATTGTGGGGAGAACTGGAATAGATGCATTTGTGCCCTGAGAGACAATTCATGAGAGGCAGGTAAAATCAAGCTTTGAATATCCTGCCAGTTAATTACCTCTATGGGGGGGCATTGTCGGGGAGGCGGGTGATAGGGCGGGCGGTGGCCCGTTGTGCCACTCGCAACAACCTAACACCCTTGCCTGTGGAGGAGGCYCCAGGCCTGARGAGGCKAAAYRGCAGRATRCGGTGACTTCCAAAGGCCCATACAGTCAAATTGCAGCTGTCCCGGCTAGAACAAGAGACAAGTTAGGAGCCCAACTCAAATGCCTCTATGCAAACGCACGCAGCATGGGGAATAAGCAAGAGGAATTGG
>PTEX01000188.1:892400-972264 GCA_003342815.1 Eudromia elegans
CCAAACCCGCCTGGACTTCACCCTGTGCCACATGCTCTAGGGGACCCTGCGTGTGCAGGGGGGTTGGACTAGATGACCTCTACAGGTCCCTTCCAACCCTAGCCATTCTATGATTCTATGATTCTATGCTGTGTCCAGTACAGCTGTGTCCAATACAGGAGACCAAGTCTCTGGTAGCTGAGTGAACTATTCAGCACAAGAAGGCAGAGAAGCAAGAAGCTTCAAGCTTCCATGTGTAAACAGGGAAAGCACAGAGGATTTCTATTAGGCAGTTACAGCAGCAAAGTGCCTCCCCAACCACAGTGATTCCTTACCTTGTTTTCAAACAAAAATCTGGACTGCATATAGATGGGGCCAAACCCCCATGTTCCTAGAGGTAGTGGAAACTATTGATTGCAGTAAGGCATGCCCTCAGGATTTGCCATGATACCTTTCTATTGCCTATAAGGCTGAGGAATGGTTTGGGGCTGTGTGTGATACAGCCTATACAGAATCCTACCAATGCTCTCTCCAATAATCAAACACCTGGAAATGCAGCTGATGCCAACATTTGTCTGCTTTCTCATCTCCCTGGGACATGAGGTACAATGCTTCTCACTTCTGTGAGAAGCAGTGGTGTCCCAATAGATATGATGGAGCATCAGTTTCCAAGATACACAGTCTATCCTCTGTCCACAGACTGCCTGATCACACAGGGAACACCGAATCGTTTCTCTACCCTGGACACGCTGTTCCTGTGGAACCGCATTTTCTCCAAAACTCTATTGACTATCTGGTGTGAGAATCTCCAAAAAATGACAGAATGACCATGGGAAATCCTGGGAGAGGAGTTCATCCAGTGAGGGTGAGTGATCATGCAGCTTTTTCACAGGTCTCAGAATGTGGAAGGAAGATGAAGTGCTCAGCTGCTATACCAGTAGCAGGCCAGTGTTGTAAAAGCATGAAAATCTACTGGTCCCTACTTTTCAGGCTCATGGCTGAGAACAGGCATAGGAGCAATAGTATTATTGTGCATGGTATCACCGCTTGGTCTAATGCTGATAATCCAGCACTTACAGAGAGAGGGAGGCACCATGCATGCAATGCTGTCTGTGCATGTAAGGCTTAGAAGCATGTCCTGCATTAGCACCTTACCTGAGTACCTAGGCTGAGCTAGGTACTTGTAACCCTGTGGAACTGAACGGTTTTGGGTGTAGATAGTCATACGGAATAATTCTCTGACAGTGTCTGACAGTGTATAACCCTCACAGAATAGATGGCAGAAGTGGTCAGACTGGTAATTATCTAAACCACACCTCTAAATCTACTGCTGTATTTCAGGTAACATTTCACTTCTAACCCAGAGACAGAAACAGAGACAGTACACTCGAATTAGCAGCACTTGCACAGAAGGTCTTGGTGAGAAGGAGCTGAAGGAGGAGACCCTCAGAATACTTCTGTGTGGTCTAGGGATGGGGTCACTAGAGCAGAACTGTGGCTTAGGAAGTTCGCACTGTGGTGAGCTCCCACCCAAACATCTCCTCAGAGTGTCTATAACAGGCACACATCTTTTGCTGTCCCACAGGGTGATTATTGCCTTCAGAAAAAAATTACCTTTGAATTGAATTTTGTGCAATTACAAGCCTGTCAACTCGCTGATATTACCACAGCATTATCCAACTGCCCCAGAAATTTTCTGCCCATTTATGTCAGTTTTATGAGTAGTATAAGTGAACTCCTTCAAGTTTGTTTCCACAGATCTCTGTAGATTCCCTCAGAGAATGGAGAGCTGGCTGACACTTTGGCAGACAAGACAAAGGGGGCAAGTTGGAAAAAGGATAATTAAACAAGAGTGAAAAAGGAAAATGAGAAATTTAACTAGGTAGAAACAGTAACAGAATGTTGGACAAGCAACCAAGGAAAAGGGTAACTAACCGGAGAAGTATATTTGAAAGATGAAGGGGCATTTGCAAGCTCAGTTGGTGATAAATAGGAAGGCACAGCTGGCGCTCAGACTTTTCCATGGCAGTAGAGCCATTTTAGAGTGTTATGGGATAAGTGGAAAAGTCAAGATCCAACTGGTAGCACAGGTATTTTGTATAACACCTAGTGATGGTGTTGCCTACACATTGGTCTGAAATCTACTGTCTCTGCGGAGCATGGTAACATTTGTTACGTGGAGATTTAATTTATTTTCCTCTAAAGGGCATCTCGCTTCTGCACACCAAAATCACTCTTCTGACTGAACCAAGACAAGAAAGGAGGCAACCAGGCAAGTTTCTTCAAAACTGCCTGAGAAGTCTAAGCCACGGTGTCAATGTAGACATTAGCTCACACTCGTCTTCTCAGCGTTCAGACGGTGAGGAGAAACAAGCTAGGCTGCTTATATTTTTGTCCTGACTTATTGCCTGAGATGTGGTGCTGGAGATCTCCAGTCTAGTTGGCATGCCCAGCTTTCTCCTCTGAGGAATCTGGGCAGAAGGATGTTTTTCTGCGTCTGACCCACTTCACTGATATCTTCCACACGGAAACATTCTTTAGTCAGTGAGATAGACATGACTGAGTCCACAGAGCCTAGAGTGCTGCACTGCCTTGAGGAGATACCTGCCTCCCACTTCATCCAAAAAGGTGCAGGTTCTTGGGAAACCTGTCTCCTTCCTTGTATCTTATAGAAGGCTTTTTTATTTTCAGAGCGTTATGTGTTCCAATACAATGATGTCCCTCAAAAGTTGTGCAATATCGATACGGCTAAACAAAGTTTATTTAAGTAATTTGGGAGAGGGAAATTACTCCACTGTTTCTATATGCTTTTAGTAGGAACATTTTTTATTCCTCTCTTTAAAAGATACTTTGAGGATTCAACAAAGTGGAAAAAAACCCACAGTGTAACAGAGTGCTGTGGTTCAAAACAAATCTATTTCCTCTTTTTTAGGAAATGAAGTGGAGAATCTTTGCACATAATAATACCTATTTTAAAAACAAATATTTGACAAAGAGCTGTCATTATTAAATAATTAATTAAATAATTAAATGAAAGTTTCCTAATAGAGTGTCTGGCATTTCCCCTTTTCTACTTTGGATGCTTCATTTGGATAAGAGTCAATGAAACATCACAAAGCATTTGCCTAAGGTTTAGCTGAGTGATCAAATGTAACTTTGTTTCTCACAACCTGGAGGAGCATAAATTAAGAATTTCATTTGCTTAAGCCATTAAGAACAAATAATTACATTTTATATATCTTTTATAAATATTCTGGTTTGATAACAGAGTTTTTTGTCTTCTTTTGATGCACATCATTGGAAATAAGATACTTTAATGTTTCAAGATGAGTCGTTACTGAGACATTGTAGACCAAAAATCCCCTGAAATAGGTGAAAAAAAAGTATTTGCAATCAGACATGCTTAATTCTAAATAAATCATCCAGTCCCATTTCTATATGGGTTAGTAGATTCTCTACTCTAACAAAAAAGGTGATAGGAAGCTAGATAGCCAGATATTTTAATAATGTAAGTGGGGATTACCAGGTTGGAGTGATGTTCTGCAAAGTAAGGAAGAGTAAATGCTAGCTGAGAGTTCAGAAGGGCAAATGAGAAATAATATTGCACATTGTCTTCTCTTTGTATTGTATCAATAATAGGACCTATAGCAGTAGGACTCTATCAACAGTAGAACACAAACTATAATCCCTCTATATCTGTGGACCTCGCAGGAATTTGCTGATGGAGTCCAGTTACATACATGCTGCAGCAAACAAAGCTCGTGAACTACACTTGGAACACAAGGAAGTCCGCTTTGGCATGTAGGTAATTCTGGTTCAGTGGCAGAGCCTTTGGAGAGATAAATCAGAACAAAACCAAATTTAAACCCCTCCATTTTCAGTGCCCTACTGTGCTGCTTAGAGTAATCTTTGGTATACTTTTTTTTCTCCTATTTTTAAACATCATTAGGAAAAAACCACACCTAGTGTAGCTTATGAAGCGGCCTGCTCCTCCTTAAACCCCTTTTATCAAGACCTTCTCTTATGCCCCTGGAGGAAGCCACTATCTCGTAATGGCAGCAAGGATTTCTGCTATTTCTGCTATTGTTCCTAAATTAGGAACCAATCTTGTTTTGTATGCTTTTAGGTAAAAAAGTATGACATTGTCATATTCTTATAAATATGATCTCTGTTGTCCACTTCTTTCTCCTGTTGTTTGTAATGCTCGCTTGTGTTATTTCCTATGATAAAATGTAGGATGTTTCCAAACGTCTGTGGAATGGAAATGAATATGTCTGTAAAGGATGTTCTACATACCTAGAGGTTTCTCTGAGGTGTGGGAATATGCTGACACGACCATTGGTGTGTCTGAGCCTCCTCTGATTCCTTTCAGACCCCTTATCATACCAAACATTCCTGTGCTGCTAGTTGTTAGCACACTATTGAACTTGTAAATGAATATTAACCATTTCCTTTTTACTGTCTCAGATAACCTGGCTGGGGATGGGGTGAGGAAAACAAATGCTGAAGATACTATGCCACAGGGAAAACAGAAACAGTAGAAAGTTGTCACACTGAAATTCTTCTGCAGAGAGCAGCCACTACCTGATAGTTCAGGAAAGGTCACGCCTAACATCCTTTGAGTCACCTTCTAATACTGCCAGTGGAATTTCTTCTTGAAACCTAGTGTATATATCTGAAAAATGAGTCCTAGGATGGATCAGGATGCTCTAAAAGAGAAAATCAGGAAGGCATTACTCCAAGTGAAAACCTGAAGAGTAACCTTTGCGATGGCATTGTTAAAAAAAAAAAAGGACTGCTGTGAAGAGTTACCTGTGCAGATTAGCACATCTGTGCTCTATTAGAGAAACACAGATTTTCTTCCTCCATTTTCTTGTCTTATTAAATTGTTAATAGGACTGGAGGATTCTCCTTTCCTCCCTTCCTTCCCTCAATCCTTCCCCTCCTCCTTCTCTCCTTCCTTTTCTTCCACTCTACAACATGGGACCTAATTAGGGCACGTGATGACCAGCTCCAGCTGATGGATGATGCTCAGGAATGATTGCACTCCGTGTCTTTTTTTTTTTTTTTTTNTTTTTTTTTTTTTTTTTTAATTGCTCTCTATGAAGTAGTGAGCTAAGGCAGGGAGGACTGTATTTCTTTTTCTCTGAATTCTTCACATCACCAATATTTAATAACATTAGACCCTTTTCCTTGTCAGCTTGAGCTTTCTACAATTCTGTCAGTGAATGTTCTCACTTCTTTTTATATATCTTTTGCGTTTTGCTAGTCAGCTTTCTGAATAATGGTTGCAAATCAGGATACTGGATGCAAAAGGAAGGCAAAATGTGTGTTCACTACGCTTGAATTATGTAACACCTGCTAGAGTGCAGTACAAAATACAGTCTGTAGTGTAAAACCAGAGCATATCAGACCAAAATATGAAAGGAGGACTGATCCCCCTGCCACTCGCATACACATGAGTGATATTGTCCAGAAGTCCTACATTTGATTTAAGTGCTGTCTGTTCAATATAATTTTATGATTAAAAAAAGTAAACAAAGCAAAGGTTCTCCTAGGCATGGGATAATGAAATAGTAGGGAGATGGGCAATACCCTTCTCCCATGGAGCAATTCGGTCAGGCTACACGTGAATGTAGCTGCACTGGTACGCACATAGTCCATGGTTCTTCCATGCCAGGACTAGACTTTCCCCAAACAAGCATTAATGCCTGTGACTCACCTGAGCGAGTCCCTGCTAAAGGTAGTCTCCAGAGAGGCTCTGAGCCCCTGAACTGCTACCAAGGCTTTGGGACTAAGCCTAGCCTCTAGCAGTAAGCTTCCTTGCTCAGTGCACCTTAATTGCCCCCTTCGTGAGCTGAAGGTGAGGATGATCAAAGCACAGTCTCTGAGCAATCTGGCTGGGGTAGCTGCTTCTCCTCTTTCCAGCTGGAACTTGTGTGTTCGTTTGCACAAATAAAGGGCACTTTCTTAATTTAGATGGTACAGTCTAAACTACATCTCCTATAAAATGGCTTGGATAGTCGCAGAGCAGCCTGACTTTGTTAATTAAGCCTGAGCTGTGTTTAATTCATTTTGACACCACGCTTCTTCCCCTCTTATATTTTTAACAGTAGGGATCCTACTCACTCTCTAATAGTTCCACAGAAACCTGCAATTACAAAAATTGCCTATCTGTCTGCGTGTCTCCTGCAGTGGCCAACACAGCCAAAACACTGAAACTTATCTGACCAGATGTGGCCTGGCTATTGGGCCGTGGAAGATCCTTGGTCCCTCCAGGGAATCACAAGCAGTTTGTGTGCGTGTGTGCGCACATACTTCTTGAGGGGACAGGAGTGTAACTATAGATGACTGTAGTGACTGTCAATTGTTCAGTCCTGTTCAGAAGTAAGCACCACTCTTGCTGATCCTTTGGGCTGACTCTTAGAGTAGACTTGAGCAGTTACCTAACATGCCAGGTGGAAACAAGAGAAGGTGGGTAGTGTGAATCTACACAGACTACTTGGTAGCCAAAGTAATAAAGAAATATATTTTCCTCCTTGTTAGGTAGTTGGGAGGAAAGTAGCTGGAAAAAATAACACATTTTGGTAGGTGAAACTGGACTCTGCCACTGCATACCCCCTGTGAAGCAATAAAGAAAGATGGAAATATCAACAACATCTGGATGTGTACAAGAAAATAAGCATTATTTTTTTAGCAGAAGGAATAGCAACTATGTTTCTTTCTATCCTCATCTATACTTTGTCTATTCCAGCCATCACTGTAGACCTAGGATGGTCTTTGAATGATGCCCTAGAAAAACATTAACAATTTTAGAAAAATATTTGAAGGTGCTAACCTTGCCAGTTACCCACAGATTTTCAATGGGCATCTGAAAATATGCTGCAAGCATTCATTAAATGTCACTGCATCCTTTTGACATGGGAAAGAGTTGTCTTCTCTATTTTGCAGAGAGGCAATAAACAGCCAATAATTAAAAATGCTCAGGTATCAACCTACAACATCAACAACAGAAGCCAAAATACAGTTTCACACTCTTCTGTCTAACTATCCTCTTGTTCCTTTTAACACATTTACAGTTAAAAAGGAGTGAGTAATTCAGAGTAATAAAATAGAATTATTCACATAGTCTAACTGCAGTCTAGAAAGACTGGTCTCTCTATATATTAAGTTGAGACAGTTAGAACGAGCTGCCCATTAAAGGAGCCTTGCTGTCTGTCTGTCTGTCTGTCTGACTCCTGACTCTTGAATGTGGGTAGCCAATTGCATACGTCTCACAAGGGGTTTTAGGAAGACTCCCCTATGAAGGCAGTGCTAAATGATTGAGGTTGCACAGGAGGTGAGGCCAGAGGGCAATACAGACTCTGGAGCGTGGAAGAGGCTGCGCTCTCTCACACTGCCATTGATGTCCCATTCACACCACATGGTGAAGCCGTGAGACTCCTGGGGAAAACTGCCTCCCTTTACCTGGGAACCAGCCCTCATCTTCCTCCTTTCCTCAGGTCTCCAATGTATGTGATGTGTAGTTTATGGCTCTTGGTCATGCAAATACGCTATATTGTCAGGGAGACTGACTACCCTGAAGTAGTTTAAGGAAATTATGCTAAAATTAGTAGGGAAACTACCTTCGGGGTGATATTTGATGATTTGAAAAATTCTTAGGCTTCTAATTTCAACTAAAATCTATTTTAAAATATATTTGAGTATCTGACACCCTAAGAGTTAAGCACCCAAATATCCTTAAACATATGACTCTTA
This sequence comes from Eudromia elegans, assembly GCA_003342815.1. Classification (NCBI taxonomy): domain Eukaryota; kingdom Metazoa; phylum Chordata; class Aves; order Tinamiformes; family Tinamidae; genus Eudromia; species Eudromia elegans. The sequence goes on from PTEX01000188.1 coordinate 900,138, forward strand.
ATCCGTGCTGAACATGATTACTTCCTTAGGGTAAACAAGATGCTCAAAGGTTTGCTGTTTGATCTAGGTCCTCAGCTGACATTCATCAGAACTTATCAGGTGCCTGCTTATTTACCATTTTCCCAAGAAAAGAAGTTGCGTATTTTTAAAGCATTATTTTGAATATCTTCTGTAATGGAAGAGATACAGATAAACAATTTCATCTCTAGGTATCTAACTTTCTTCTCTAACTTGTTTACTACTTGTCTCTCTGTCCGTTTGTCCTAGCGAACAAAGAGAGTCGAGACGTTGCAGACGACCTACAAAGGCAACCTTTTGTTTTTTGTTTTGTTTTGCTTTAGTATCCAACGACTTTCTCGGTGCCCTGGAAATGTATTTCCATGACAGCCCTCTTGAATGGCGTGTTTGCCATTTCCAGCCCGCTGCGCGCGTGCTTGCGTCCGCCCGTGGGAGCGAGCGAGCGTGCGTGCCCGCGGTGGGCGTGCCGGGAGAACAATTCCCATTGACGAGAACGGCCGGGAGCGGGTGTTTGTGAGAGGTTGGGAAAGGCGCAGAAGGAAACCGTACAGGTAGCTGCCAACGCAAATTAATTATTAATGTTTATAGTTTCAAAGTTTTTAGAAGCCCAGCTGTTCAGGATGCGTGCGCACGCGCGCGTGTACGTGGTGTGTGTGTATGTGCGCGTGTGTAAATACGAAGGTGAATGACTCATGCTGTGTTTAGTCAATGAATGAGTAAAAGCGGCCAGGCTTCAAGCAGCAACTAGCAGACATGCCTGAGAATATCCACCCTAATCAGCATCACCCAGAAGCCATAAACAGTGAAATTTTGCTCACTTGGAATCCTCTGATAGCCCTGATCTTATCATTGCAGTTTACAGGGTTCTTTATCATGTGATGGAGAGACGTTTTTAGAAAACACATAGGGCATATTTGAAGATGAATAATAGCGCTTAAGAAAGCAGTCCATGTTTTACACAAGAGGAAGCCAGGTAGCTGGTTTGAAATGTTGGAAGTCTGGTGTTCACAGAAATGGCATGAATTTAAGGAAAAAGCGATACAACCAGGCAATAGCCAGTTTGGCATGAAAGATGATTTTTTCTTCCTCTCCGAATACCATATGGAAAAATCTCACGGAAAAGAACTTCATCTGATCCTGCTCAAGTAGAGAGAGACAGTTAAACAGTTAAAATATATATGTATATATAATTGCATGAAGATTCTGTAGCTGAGGAAACAAAAAAAATGAAACCTAGTGATTATCAAAACGTGCCAGAGTTCTGCTCGGTGAGAATGAGTATTTAAGCATTTTCTCTCTAGGAAGCAGGAGATTCAAATTTGTTCATAGACAGAGAATATTGAACTTAGATTTCCATATCCTGGTTGGCTGAAAGAGTAGTGGTCGACTTTTTTTTCCCCCATCCTATTTTTGTGATCAGTGCCTGTGTCTACCCTTTCTTTTCCATTGCCTCATTGTTTCTAATTACCATCCTTGGAAACAAACAGTTTCATTTGATATAAGGTTTTGGCTACTTCCTTTTCAACACGACAAATGGGATACTTCTATTTGTTCATGCTGTGGCATTCCTCAGTCTCCAGAAGTCTGATTGCACCTGTTGGGTTTGCTGGTTAGCTTAAACCATAACAAAGCAGTGCTCGCTGCTGGTCTGACCAGGGCAGTGTGCAGGGCCTTCAGAAAAGGCTTCTGTGAGGAGACAGAAAGGACCCATCCTGACAACTCTGAGATTATGACTTGTAGAAAACGAGAAATGCAGACTATGAGAATTTTGGCAATTCTCTGATGCTTTTTACATCTTTTTTTTTTTTTTTTAGTAATCAGCAAATTTCACAGGTAAGTCTAAGTTTCTTTCTCCTCTACCACTTTGCCAGGTTTTATTCGGGGATTAAACCTGACTCTTGCACATTGACAGCGTGAGGGGATCATGCACAAGGAAGTGGGGCAAGGAGAGCTGCAGCTACTGCTCCAGCACACTCCCCTGCCCTGCCTGGGGCTCCTGAGTCTGGCGAGCCAAGCGAGGCGCAGACCAGAGATGATTTGTGTCTGAGAAGACCCGCTAGCATCGCAGATCTAAAAAGTACCTCCAGCCAGCGCTGAGCTGATTAGGATCCAAGATTTGTGTCCACTTGAAACACACCAGTTCCTGTGCACAGGAGGGCTGAGGATGATTTCATTTGAATAGGTTACAGGTTAGAGGACTGCACGTCTATATCAAATTATATTGTGGTTTGTAGCTCCAAAGCTTGGCCAATTAGGCTTCTAAAGCCAAGGCAGACAGGTTTCATACTGCGTGAACATAAAATAAACATAATCCTCAGGAGGTCATCTTTTACACTCTTCTTTTTACTCCTTCCTGGGCCAGTGGTCAGGTCAACAGGTCAAACATTAATGAAGTCTTCAACAGTTTCCTTCTGGAAAGATGAAATTCAATATTAACTTGTGCGCACATGAGGTATATGTTTGTGCGCACAGATCGGGGAGAAGAGCCACCACAATTGTGACAATAAAGATCTTCCTCGCCTAAGTCTGAGGAGGTTAGGGGCAGAGGTTTATTGAGAGCTGGGGAGACCAGTGCTGTGGGGCAAAAGCCCATGAGTATGGGGAAGGGACGCAGTATTCCTCAGCTAGACTATTTTCTTCAAAGCGACTTTCAGAACTGCCCTAACGTGTCGGTTGCTGACATTAACAGCATCACGGTACCAGATATCATTACACAAATGTTAAAATCTGAACAAGGCCACGTCAAACAGGCAGCCCACGCAGGGGAAACCTGCTGAGCTCATGCTCACAGCAAAGCTTCGCAGGAAAACCCCACAGCAAGAGCACCCTTGGAATGACAGAGGCACCTTGCGTGGTCATTGATGTCAGCTTCTGTCCTCACGCTTTATCAAGGGAAACTTCAAACCTTCTTAGTGAAATTTCTCCAGTGCTCTTGAGTTGTAGGCAGTTATCTCTGGGTGTTGAGGGACTTGCACACTCTACCTAATCCATACATAAGACCTCTTTTTAAAGCACTGCCTCTCATAAGACTGGGGGTATCCTAGGTATTCACAGCAGCACAGCTCCCCCTTCAAGTTGATTTGTGTTAAGATTACATACACTGTTTACATGGTTGTTAGCAGAAGCAAATTAAAACTGTAGTAGAGCCGCATTCACCAACATCTGACCACCTCCAGATAACTAGCAGTGTGAGCTGTGCAGGCTTTTTGATCTGTAATTCTGTGACTCTCAGCAGCTGTTTGTTCTCCACCCACCCTTTCCTCTCAGGGCACGTCCCACTCAAAAAGCATCATATGTCTGGGACAGACTTTTACCATCCCTGTTGCTGAGCCCTGTCTTGGCAGCAGAGAGTCATCAAATTATGTCAGCCCTGCTGTCAGCTGTACTGTGGCCTGTTTTTTTCATGTAGACCCCTCTAACCATATGGCCAAGAACTCACATAGCTTGCCAGCTTTCCCTTAATTCTTATTTATCCAGTTGCAAAGCAAAGGCAATCAAAAATCACTTGTCACTTTAGTCCCTGTGGCACAAAAAAATTAACGTGTCCATCAAAACATGGCTTTAAAGAAAAGTAAGAAGGTAGCTTTGAATAGTTTGGGTGCTCTATATAACTAACAGTCAACATTCTTCAATAAAGAAGTTTAACAGATTCCCGCTACTAGGTTTGGGGTAGAGATTCTGAGGCACATGGGAAAGGAACGGTAGAAACACTAAAAATGTGCTAAAAAACCAATTTCTGTACAAAACAATAGGAGGGCTCTAATTGCTGCACATCTCTTTCAAAAATGTCATAAGGGGTGACATCACTTGCAAGATCACAAGTGAAGACAATTCTTCAGAAACAAGTAAATTATTTGGAAAACCAACAAAAGTTAGAATTATATAAAATGCTGTGATGAATATGACATAATTGGGGCAAATAAGCAGAGACTCAATAAAGAAAATGTGGCTGTGTTTAACCTATTCAATTTCTGTGAGAATCTAAATACAATGGCAAATTACCAGGATTACTAATGGGACTGACCCCATAAAAAACTTTTTTTTTTTTTGTATGAAAAAGTGAAGTTTGAACAATCTAGAATCTTTCAATTTTGAAGTGCTGGGAGGTCCTGTGCCTGGACCAGGCACAAATCAGTTGACTTTGGTACTTAGAACATTGTCTTAAACCTTGACAATCTCCATACCAGGAGAGATATCTGAATCTATAGGATTAAGTATTTGAGAATTATATTTCCATTCCTCTCTCTTACACACATGTAAGCACATACATTCACCTGCTTTGTCACAATTTCATGTGATCTTAACATGATCAGAAAGGTTGCCCGTGAATGTGTCTTTAGGATGTCAAAACATTGGAAATGGAAGGTAAATTCCAAAGCAAAAGTGTGTTTTTGAAAAGTACTAGACTATCTTCAATACAAAAGCCAAAGTACTTTTATTAAGGCCTTTAACAAAACTTTCCAAAATGTATCTAGAGATGACAAATAAGAGGTTATTTTTCATTATAGAGAATTCAGAGAAAAAAAAAAGTATTCTTACCACCTAAACTGTAATAAGAAATGAAAGAAATGTTAGCTTGCACAAGGCAATGGTGCAGAAGGAAATGGTATGTAAATGTAAGTTATAGTAGTCACATCTAACAACAAAATAAAATTAGAAACGGACATTCTGTGGCAACGAGCTAACATTGAGAAGATGATTATGAAGATGATTATGTGAAATAGTTCATGCTAAGAAGCACAGATGGAAGAGGAAATATAAGAGAGGTAAATTTTTGAAATTTGGAAACAGCGAGAGAATGTAAATTGTGAGCTTCCTTTGGTGCCTCTTTGTAGTAGGAGAGCAAGGGGACAATCTGTGAAACTGGGAAACAACACATTTAAACCTGGTTAAAAGAAAAGGCTTTTCATGCAACATATAATTATCTATTTGGACTGATGGCTAGAAGATCTTGGAGTTAGGAGCTTAGCAGAATTAAAAAAAAATAGAGTTTTATATAGATAATGAGAACATTCATAGTTAATTAGACAGGATAAGAAACGTACAGGATATAAAACAAGATGTGTTATGGCATAAGAGAACTACCAGTTAATGCAGGTTAGGTAGATACTTCCCCATGGCTAGATTTTTCTGTGCTTATACATTCTGGATTTTCTTTCACCTTTCTCTGAAACACTTGGTGTCCTAAACAGGCTAACAAACTAGCCTGTGGATCTGTGCTTTATTCTCTAATGATAATTCCCATACCGCAAACAAAGAACAGAAAATTGTATTCAATTGATTCTAAGACGTGAAACTGGAACCAGAAGATATGAGAACCTGACCAAACATTTTATTTTGCTCTGATCCAATGCATTCATGGATCTCATCTTACAGCAGTGCTGGAGTCCAGCTGCCATTATTACCTGGAACAGAGAATTCAGACAAAATCTGATAAGACCCAGCTTCAGAGATGAGCCCTTGAGCATGGCTCTTTATTTCATGTATTACACATGTACCAGGCAGCTCAGCTTCCAAAGCTGACAGTTCAAGCAAAGCCCATCTGTAGAATCAAGAGAGTCAATCTGACTCAGTGGCGTACGCCATACGGTGTGTCGGCTCTCTCTGAACTCTGTTAGCTGCATTGACTAGTTCTCTGTTGACTATCATGGCTGGCTGAGCACCTGAGCTATATCTAGTTAAAGGCAGAGGAAGCTGAATCCCTCTTTGGATGAAGCTGGTTTCTGTAAGGCTCTTAACTCTGAGAGACTTCTGAAAAGAGTAATTTAGAGAGAACAAGGAAGTTACAGGTGTGTTTCTTATATTTCTGTTCTCTCAAAATACTCACAATTTCTTACAGTCAGAAATATTTTCAGGAAGACACATATGACTGTGAAGAATTTTTTATTCATTGAACTCAGTTGTAGACCAGTTTTATCAGCCAAAAAACAAAGTTGCTATTATCAACTTACCAGCTAACTGACTTATTATACAACAGCAACGAGATACTGATTTGTCAGGGTGACAGAGGGGTTTCAGAAGTCTTTGAAAAAAAGAGATTGTTTTAAGGAAGGCAAGCAGAGTAATAAAACATAAAAATATTCCCTTTGCTAAGTTTAGTTACATCCAGCATTCTTAAGCGGATTGTCAGAAATTTGTGACTAGGTTTTGCGTCTTTTCTAGGTCATTCTGTGCATCTGTGAAGGATTGGATATGGTTAAATATGATTCTCTACTAGCTATTTTACCAGTACTCTGGCCTCTCACCCCATCCTTTCTAGGATTGTTCTTAAAGGATTATGTAGGATGTGAAAAATTCTTTTTGTAGTTTGTGAGAAGCTCTGCCTAGTCAATATTTAGTGTTTCTGCTGTGGTCAGGCCTAGAGGCAGTAACAGAGAGTACTGTTCTCTGAAATTCTCTGAAAAGGAGTTTTTCTGTTCCAGAGGTCTTATGTTAACTAAGTTTTATATATATTTTTTTTTTCTTAATAGTTACACTGTAAAAGTAATTTTAACAACATATGATTGACCTTAAAATTATATAGTTACTTGTATTTTAATATGTTTATATATTTTATATATGTTTACATATGTTTATATATTTTAATGGCTTACTTTTAATAAACAATATAAGTCATGATGCTGATCTCAAATTTTTAGTTGTCATAATAATCATATTCAATATTATAAATAATCTTTATGGCTTGAAGCTTGTAGATACATAAATAGCACCATGGTTTATCTAAAATAATATCAGACTGCTTTGTAAAATCAGTCTTTCATATAGTGAAATTGGACTGACACCTGCAAAGCCTATGAAAATAATCATTCACAAAATATAGAACCTTCTCTGTAGGAGAAGCCTTAAAATTCACAAAGAAAAATAAGACATATTTCAAGTGGTTAAGGTGACTGCATATTTCCACAATTATATAAATATTACAGAACATATTTAATAATTATTTACTGTAAACATCTATTTGACAAAGTTGATTTTCTGATACATTCTTAAAGCACTGTTGAAATATTGGGAAGTTCATGTATAAAACTGTGGATTTTTAGGATTTTGTGCTTTTTCAGCTTAAAGCCAACATGCCATAATACAAAAGCCATGCCAGACATTAAGTTTTCTTATATTTCATGTATTTTCAACAACTTTATTGTGTGTCTGTACAATTTATATACTTCTGGTAAATAATATGTTTTGTAAAAGGCAGAGATCTGAATACCAACTCTGTGCAACAGAATACAACTTAAATTATGAAATATATGATTGAGTAATGTTGAATTCCTTCACTTTTATCAAGGAAGAACTAGATAGGACTAAACATAGAGAAGCACCTGTGACCATAATTTGTGTTTTCTGTTAAAAGAGCAACTCAAATATATCTGTGTAGGAGTTATAAGTTGTATGTGTGAAATATATCTACTACAACTACAATACCTTCTGGAGGAGCAGATTCTTACACATTAATACTCTATGCCTTCTTATGAGAAGACATATTGTCTCATGTGCTTTTTTAAAGAAACTATGTAACTTGCTGTTTTTAGTGCTGGAGAAAACAGATAATAAGTCTAGTGAGGTCCAGAATGTTGCCAATGGGAGAAAAAGTGGATATCCTCACATTGATTGAATGATCATATGAGGTAATGGAAGAAATCCTCTGGCCAGGTTCTGGTCTCAGTTACACTGGACAAAGCGGACTAACTCTGGAATTCATTCTCAAGTAATTCTGGAAAGTTCAGAATCTAGATTTCATATTAAAAACAGTGTCTAAGAGTTGTCTTTTCATCCAGCTACAATTATTCAAGTTTTTCAAGTTAAGTGTATTCTTTAAAATCTCTTTGAAAAAAACTTTTGAAATTAAAGAAACTAAGATTAAAATGTCATCATCAAGGTAAACAAGACTTCGTTACTACTGTCCGACTTCAAGAATCTTGTGCCCTGTGAGGAATCTGCCTGGGTTCACTGAATAAGGTACCACTAACCACCAGTAAGGAAATTTAAATCTTTACTAAAATGTTTGGATTATTTGCTGCAATGTATTTTACTTTTTTAACTATTTAAAATGCCATTTTTATCTCTAAGGTTTAGACAATTTTTCAGTTTCTTCTAATGTTGCTTCTGTACTTCATTCTCAGCACTTCTGTTTAGTTCATTACTGAAACGTAGGCTCATGTTGTATCTCCCTCTAAGCAAAAGGGAATGGAAAAGGTGGGGATTAGAGCTGGAGGACAGAGAAGATGGCAGTAGACTCTCAGCAAAGTACAGGTGGGTGTTTTTGTTTGTCTGAGTTTTCTGCGTTTGAATGGATTTACCCCCAAAGTATTATTATTTTGTATTCAGAGACAGATGACAATTTCCATATCTCTTTTAATAAGTTACCGCCAAGATCTGGCCATATATCAATATTGCTTATACAAAAGTATGTTTCTGTGTATTACATTCTTTGTTTATGCAAACATGGTAATTTCAAAGCTGTTCCGTCACCTTCTTACTACTCAAAATACGGCATACATTTCAAACACCCTTTGCTCGCTTTGTCTCCCACAGAAATAAACATCCAGGCTCTTTCAAGCCCCCTGATTCCACCCGAGTGCCCTTCCTGATGAGAATTCGTCCCCTCTCGGAAACAAATGTTAACTGGCCATGCCTGTAGCGTGCGCCTTGCCACCTTTGTGCAGATGCTTAAGGTTATCTTTAAGCATGCTTAAGGTTGCCTTTAGGCAGCTCGGCATAGCTGGCCTCCTCTGATCCGTGTGGCACCGGCTGTGCTGCTCTGCCTTGCCCTCAGGCCCCGGAGCCGTGCAGGCCGTGAGCTGCCCGGCAGTTGTGGTCGTCCAGAACAAGGAGGTAAAATTCTCATGCCCTTTCTCTGGGCACGTGTGCATTTCCATCCCTTTTGGCACCCCTGTGTGTGTGTGTGGCTGAGGACCTACAGAGCGGGTTGTTTCCTAATTCTACAGAGAACGTGTGTTCCCGGTATTCCGTAAAGTATTTCTGTGGCTCGGCTCCCTTGGTAGTTCTGTTAAAGGTGATGGTAATAAAGGTCTTTGTTCATGAAAGCAGAGAGGGGCAGCTCAGGATACAGTTTTCTAGAAGGGTGAAGGGAGGTATCTCCTTATATGACTCTTGATGTATTGTGTAAACATAAACTCTTTTATGTCTAGCTACTTTGTTCATCATGTGGCTGCTCTGTTCCTATACTTACACAATTCCTTAATTAAAAATTGCAAAATCCTTCTAGTTTCACCTCCCTGGTCCTGTCTCAAAATTAACCTGATGAAAGAAAATACTCCCGTGCCAGTTGTACACGGGCTTGAATAATCGAGGTGGTTCTATTGCACACTCTCTGCAGAATTGCCAAAGCAAAACGGGTTGAACAAATGCATCCACATGTGCCTATGCTATCCAAATGGCATTTAACCTCTATTCTCCCTATTCTATTTCTATTATCTGAAATCCGTGTAACAGAGGAAAGTATGATACAACAGCTTTCCTATGCTACTGAAGTGGAAATCAGATTAGTTACAGAATCTCCATATTGCTTATTGGCTCAGGCACCCTATGTTGAAATATGAAACTCATTGGATAGTTTTATTTTAGCAGGAAAAGGTAATCATAAATAAAGAATTTCTTTGATGCATTTCTTCCCTGTATATTTAACACAACAAAGATCTGTTTTCACTATAAAACTAAGGAAGATGCAGCTTCCTTCCTCAGAAATTCAGAGATGCCCCTTCCTCTAGTACTTTTACCCAAAACCAATATTTGCCCCCACAAAGCAGTGCCTGAGGGCAACACTGCAGTTCTGTCTTCTCTTGCTGTTGTCCTCGCTTTCTGATTGTGCCATACCCAGCTGTAAAATAAAGCAATACTATCAGATCCTGTTTCTGCCAGCAAGCCTCTGGGAACCTATCAGATCACAGATATTAGGCTTTGGCCTTGCCATGTGGTGCATTACCTTAGTATTACAGCTACCAAAAGAATGTGTTTGAACACTGAGTGAAAGATATTTAGTGTTTCTATTACCTTTAAGCACATTTGTAACGAATGATGGCTTGTGGCATCTTTCAGATGGAGTTCTCAGGTCTTCCCTGCCCTAGTCACAGGGTGCTGCATATTAGTCCATATGACAGCATCTGCTCTGCACATCATTCCATCATATCTGGAAGATTGCTCTTATACATGCATCGAGGGACAGGAGAAGCTTTGATGTAAAGTCTTAGCCGGGGAGAATTAGCCTTTTTCTTTTTTTTGGCATATATTTGAGGTTCTTTGTTGTGTCTGTTAAAACTGTCCAGCTGACCATACATTTGGATAGAAGATAGGCTGCGCATAAGAAAGTGCATGGTGTAGGTTCTTTGGTGTGGAAAGGTAATACTAGAGTCAAATGTTGAAATCAAATCAGTTTGTAAGCCCGTATGATAAATCATTGTGTTTCCCTTCAACAAGTCACCTAATAAGCATAGTATAATAACTAACATACTAAATAAGTTTAAAACTGCTTTATGCTCTGCTGTCTCTTTATATTTTTTGTTGTTCTGGACTGCAAAGTCATCCACAAGTTGCCGGTTTAAATGCACACACAAAGGAAACTACATTTGCCTTGTCCGAAGATGCAAATAAAGAAGACAGGGCACACGCTCATGCACCTCGCCTGTATCCCTCATCTTCCCAGCAGGGATTCTTACTGTGGAAGAATGGATGGTTGATCAGGCATCTCTTATTGTCACCTATGTCAAAACCAATTTCCCTCACCTGTCAAATCCTGATGTGATTTTTATTAAAGACAAGGAAAAAGATTTTGATTTCAAGTCTGAAGACTTGCATGTCCAAAAAGTTGTTGGATCTTTACTTATGTTGGGTTTAATAAAGGATACCATTTGTCACTGCAAAGTTTGCCTGATATATCATTTGACTTTCTACAGAAATACAACTAAGGCTATCTCCAGCTTATACAGGCAAGGGATTAAGGACCTGTGACCCTTTACAAGAACTCTTCTTGGACTTGAACATCTAAATGTCCCTGAACAGAGCTGAACACTGTATGAAGTGCAAGAAAAATGGTGTGGAAATGAACAAATAAAAATTCCTGAAAAAGCTCTTTGGCTGCTAATACTGTGTAAAGAATCACTCAGGAACTGACATTTAGAAACATTCTCTGTTTGAAGTAAGCAATTGGGAACACAGAGCAACAATCTCAGTGCATATGTAGTGTAGCTGCAGCTCTTTCACTGGTTTACCATACTAAAATCAGACTTAAAAGCACTGTTTGCATTTTCATCAGCCAGATGTAGTCTTATTTTCAGGGTTAAACTTACTCAAGGATGTACATTTATGGTTCTGTACCACTCCTCTCATGAAAATATTACCAAGAGATATTAAGACTATATGTTTCTTATACCCCTGGGGTGCCAGCTTGTTGGATACCAGACGGCTGAGGAGAGTGTTGGTTCGGTATCAGAAAGCTTCCCTTTCAGACCCTCAGGGCCCAACGCATTTCGGCTCTGAGAGACTTATCGCCACCCTCCGTTGAGGGCAGCAGTGCCACCGTGGAAGCGGTTGCCAACCTCCCACCAGAGTCCCCTCCATTGTCCAACTCGTGGAAACACTTTTTAGCCTGCGTCAGCTTTAACTCAGCTCATTCTGACTGACTCGGTCTAGAGGTGAGTGTCCAGCAGCTCTGTAGGGCGGTAATCTCCACTGGCAAAGGCAGCCCTTCAAGTGATGCTGTGGGCATAAATCTCTCCATTCCTTTCCCCAGCAGCTAAGAAAGAGTGAGCCGTGGTACAACCCATAAGGTCTGGGTTTCTCTTTTCCTTTTTGCTTCTCGGCTTTTTCTTTTTTTGCTTTTTTTTTGCCTCTAAATCCTTTTTGGTACAAGAACTACAACTGGAACAGACGAGTGAATTGTATAAGAAGGAATATGATAGGAAATAATCACAGAATGTGGAGGTTTTATTTTTCCAGGCATTAGTGAGATTACTGAATCATGGAGGAGGGCTGTTGTCATGCTTCCCCTGCACTAAACTCTTCACTAAACTCTTGTCTGCAGCTCATTGAGCTTCTGATTCATTTATTCTGTGCAAAACTGAGTAATTACAGACTTTAAAAGCCTATATCTCTGTAACTGTGGGCGTACGCTTCCCTTTCTCTTTTGTTTGGTTAACAGATGCAGTTTATATATATATATATATATTTGAATCTGAACAGAAATGACAGCTAGAAGAAAGGCAGGTAGATTTTTGATCAGATTGCAGCTCTCTGAGACCACTCATTTCAGCAGGCGTTGCATCGCTCTTCACTTTGCTTCATGTCAGAGGAGAAAAGAGCAGAACAGAGCCCCGCTTCTCCCATTCCCATTTCCGCTCTCCTCCTACCATTCATCCTCTCCTCCTCATTCACCATCTCTCTCATAAAATTCCCATACCAAGTGACTGTTGAGGCATTATGAAGTTGAATATCAACAGTGTCTTTGTTACCCTAGCTTGCCTAGGAACCTTTGTACCTTTAATGATTGAAAGCAAAATTTCTTTTTCTCATAGTCATGTTGAATCACATAACAATACTAATAATTTACAGTTACTTAGTACATACAACAAGGGATCTCTGAGCATTTTGGGCAAAAATGGCAGGATTTCTATAATTTCTACTGCCTCTAATATACAGTCGAGGAAGCTGAAGTATGAACTCAATTCCCCAGTTTCAGGAAGCAGTTTGTCCAAGAATTCACACTGGAGATCAGGATTTGTACCGCCTGTCAAATACGAAAAAGTTCTGAAAAATGGCATTACCACCCCTTTTCAGTCAAAGGATTCTAGCGAAAAGTGTCCAAACGTTTGTCTTCCCTGGCAATTACACCGTTCTTAGGTAGTCAGAGTAGGAGAGAAATCTTCCTTTGGAAATGGGAAGAGCATGCTAGCATCTCACATCAACCAGTACAAGCTTGTCCTCCCTTTCCAATGCCACTGAAGCATGATTCCACCTAAGCCCAGGGCTAATAAATATCCTCAAGATAAGCCTAGTTACAGGTCTCTGCCACTCATGAAATTCTCTAAATATTCACTGTCATGACCAATATTTCAAAGGCACACAGGTGAGAAAATATGCACTGCTTTACAAGGGCGAGCTAAATTTCTAAAGCCCTGTGCAGGAGATGGAGAGAAATGAGGCAGTTAAATAAGGAAGTCTAGGGTCCACTTTACAGCACTGTGTGCAATTGCAAAAGGGAGAATGGTAATTGCTATAGGTGTGTGACATCCTTTAGCAGCCTGGCTTGGAGAACAGCTCTGTATCCTAGAATGTTGGCATTTTACAAAGCCTGCAGGTATATCAGGCTTGAACAAAAGAGCTCTCCCCTTTAAAGCATTTAAAATTAATTTTAATCCTGGGAATTCAAGTCGTGTGTTTAAAACTTTACAAATAGGTTTAAAACTGCTATGTACCATAAAGTCCTGGTGGTCTACAGATTTTTTTATAAGCTGAACAAAGCATAACAGTTACGCAAGGGATCCAGCAAGGCCCAGTTGGAGCTTTACAGATAATACACTTGGAGAAGATGCCTTTCTATATTTTATAATAGCTCTTTTATGTATAATGTCTAAGGGAAAATGTCACTATGACAATAACTACCCCTAAAGTCAAGCGTATTATAAAGACTGTCTTGCTCCTTTATTTATATGATAATTAAAGGTAGTTGTCCCATAACTACCTATCAGCAGCACCTATCAGCCTACCAGCATGTAGGCACTGTTAGCCACATAGCAAGATGCTCACCTGTGTCCTGTTCCGCTGCAAAGGGTGAGAGATGCAGCTGATGCTTCACTTCATGTTGGTACTACTTGGTACTAAAGTGTGCAAACAACGTCGCGTTCAAAATGCAGTGTTGGTAGCTTAAAGATGATATAGGATGGACCTTCAGCTCTTGCTTGTTTGCATCACAGTCCCATTGTTTTGTACTGACAGTGGCTAATACACAATAAATACCTACACAATCATGCTTCAAGCTTCATTTTCAAAGCTTTCAGTGTCTTCCGCTTCAACTTCTTTTCTCTCTTACACTAAGGAAACTTTGATTCCCACCTCAATGACTCACATCTTCAATCCTTGCTATGTTTTTGAGCATGTACTCCATGCATCCTCCTGCATTACTTCTCCCCATAATGCCCTGCTATGAGTGTACAGAATCTTCCTTGGCAGCTGGTAATGCCTTACATGGCATTTTACTGTGCTGCCCTGTGTGGTCCACTGTGTCAACTTGACCCTTGGCACCAGTGCCTCGGTCACTCTCTCAGCCAAGACACTGTGCCTGGCTGGAGCACACAGTGGGACCACATCAGCTTGTGGGTCAGCACCAGTTTTGCTGATCCAGCTCCCTGTGAGGTTCCTGAGAAATGGAATGGAATAGTACAATTAAGATGAATAAATAAATAAATAAAAGTCGGGTACTGTACTAAAAATATTGTGTTTTTTTAAACAGGACCACTTCTCTGGCTGCAAGAACAAGTAGATTAGACTAGAGAGAACGGACACCTCCTAAACCATATTCAACAGAGAAATCATATGCTCTTTTGCTTTTTTCTTTTTTTCTGTTGGTATTTACATGCTGACTCTAGTCATAATTAAACAGCAAGTTCCTTAGGGCAGAGACTATCCTTTTGTTCTGTGTTAATTAGCAGCTTATGCAACAAGGCCTCTGCGACTGGACTTCTGAGAGCTGGAAGAGTCAATGTGTTATAATTTTCAGGGTCAGAGGAAGGTTTGCTGTCAATTGGCACATGAAGAAGAGCGGCAGCTGGTTTACAACCACAACAGAGCACATTACCCGAATGTTGCTGCTGAAATGATAAACATTTCTAAAACAGTTAACATTGAAACTTGAATTATCATACTAAGGATTTTGAGTTGGTTGTCTTCTGAGATAAACATTCTCATCTCTTCAGGCTTTATTTCAGGCTGTCTGCGCAGTCAGGAAAGGAACAATGCATTGATTTACTCTCAGTTCATATTTGCAGTGTTTTCTGGATTAAGGTTGGAAATATATTTATTTTCATAAGTTAAAAACGAGATTCCTGGGGGATTCCAATGAGCTGCTAGATTCACAGTGGCTGCCAGGAGCAGCTACTGACCAAATGTCTTTACTCTTCTACTCTTTGGGTCAGTTAAAAACAGTAGAAGTTTTCCATGGAATTTTTCAAAAGAACTACAAAAGCTTCCCTAAGGCAGAAAAGAAAAATCAGATATAGCTTGGGTTTTATGTGTGATACTAAGATTGTTTGATTCTGAGCAAGCAAAACGTTTCTGCTTTCAGTTGTTTAAATGTGAAAGAAGAAAATACATTATGTGAAAATTTTCAAAGTCAGTTTTTCATTATAACTTTTAAATTGTCAGAATTTGCAACAAACAGAAACCACATGGGGATTTGAGTTATTATTTGTATAATGTGTCAGCGAAAGAAATTTAGAGCTTTTTCCAAGCATCAGAGAAATGCTAGTTTACAAACTGTCATCAGTGTCATTAATCACCCTGGATTTTTAAGTATGTAGTTCTAACCATGCTAACCAATTAAATCAAATTTCAGGCCAAAGTTTGCCTCTGAATATGTATATGTAGTATCCATTTAAGTCAAAGTGAGGACAAAATTTAGCTCTTAAACCTTTTAACTGATAAAGTCCAAAAATAGCTTTGCAGGCAAGATTTTCCTGGCAAGACCAGCGTTGTGTAAATCTAAAAGCATGCAATCATATTTCAACGTAAAAAAAAGCATATAAATATCAAACTACATTTTGAATTGTAGCCAAATGCAAC
Source organism: Eudromia elegans (assembly GCA_003342815.1). Lineage (NCBI taxonomy): Eukaryota > Metazoa > Chordata > Aves > Tinamiformes > Tinamidae > Eudromia > Eudromia elegans. The sequence goes on from PTEX01000188.1 coordinate 915,945, forward strand.
ATTATATCAAGCCTGGCTCAGAAGTGTTATATACAAAATTAATGCTTTGTCAAGTTCCTGTAACAGTATATAACAAACACAGAAATTACCACACATACATGTCTCGTTGCAGAGACTTAGAAGATTCCGTCGTCCTTTTTGCCTCAGAGACAATCTGTTTTGGTAAAAAAAAATCACAGGTTGATTTTTAAAGCCAGAGTAGGATGCGGAGTGAGTGCAGAATATTTGAATGAGACCTTTATGTTTAAGGCCGGGTTCGGATGAACTTGCTGCCGCTGACTGTCAAAGCTCTGTTCCTCCAGAAGCTGCACTCACCCCAGCCAGTGGCTTCCTTTAAGAGCAAAGTACTTCAGAGTGTAAGTGAAAATATCAACTTTTTTTTCTCAGAGAAATTTGGACAGAAGCCACTCACCCATCTGAGAACATCTCAAAAAATGTTGAGAAATTTTAAAGTATGAGAAAGTAATATACAATTATTTTCTTTCAGGAGTTCCTATTTAGTTATATTCAGCCTACATATGTCCATCCATATTTAACACTGCATACACTGTAATTTTTCATTTCTTCTCCCAAACCTGTTACACATTCTTGGGGCTCCTTCCCATCAGAAGCTGCAGTGGAACCAGCAATTTCTTTATAGGTGGGTATTGAAGACAAGCGCTTAGTGATTGCTAGATGGAGAAAGCAGAAGCTGGGTAGGGATGCGACAGAGAGGGACGTTGTCATAGCGATGAATCAAAGCCATCTCCGCAACAGCATTGTGAACAGATGCTAGTGGCTCTTGTTGAGGCCGGAGGAGAGGACTTTGAAGCAGTCAGAACACAAAAAGCCCAGATCATTGTTTTCGCTGTATGGATTGGAGACAACAGAAGAAGGCACAAGGTCCAAGAGAAATTAGCGCTGAGGCTGAAGAGAGTGATAGCAGTAGGCGTAAATCCCTTTCCTTGAGAGAGGTTCTGTCTGTACTTTCACATTGTTGCTGAACCTGCAAGAATGCCAGAAATCTGCTCATCATCACCCATCATGTTCACAGTTCAGCACCCTTGAAAAAGCAAGGGCTATCAGATAGACTGACCTCTTATGGAAAGTTGCCACAGAGTCCCAGAGAGACAAGATGAGCCATCAGTGCAACCTTTTCCAGTTGTATCCAGATAGAAAGTGAGGATCATCTGTCCCAATTCTAGAACCAAGAATTGTGCTGTTTGGAAGGGACCTCTGGAGTTTGCATGTTCCAGCCTCCTGTGCAAAGCAGGACCAGTGTTTCTGTCAGTCAAGCTGTGGCTCTCTCCCTGAACAGATTTTGCACAACCTCTCTGGGATGCTGTCCAGTGGTTAACCATTCCTATGGTTAAAAAAAAAAGTCTCATATTGAGTGGGAATTGCCTGTGTTGCAACCTGTGCCTATCACCTCTCATCTTTCCACTGTGGACCTCCAAGGAGAGTCCAGCTCCATCTTCCCTCCACTCTCCCATCAAGGAGATGCAGACAGCAGTGTGACCTCCCTCAGCCTTTCTCTCTAAAGGATGAGCAAACCCAGTTTTTAGAAGTGTCACAGCAGAGGGCTGTGTATAACCACACCAGTTACCTTAAATTATGCTATCCTCATTCCTAAATTAGAGTCCATAAAATTTCAAGTGAAGAAATAGTAGGGTTTTTTTGCTTGATTTCAATTCCGTTCACAGAAACAAGACTTCTTGTGGACGCTTTGAATAAGCAAATGGATTTTCACATCAGAATAAGAACTCATCTCCACGGTCAAGTTCTTATTCTGGAGACAACCGCTTTCAAGATCCATATTACAGAAAAACTGATCCGCCTTCCGTGAAACTGTTCACAATCATAATTCCTCTTGTTAATTTCTGAAAGCAGTAGTGTGACAAATCTGTCAGTGAGAATCAACTTAAGAAAGAGTTTAATTTGTAAATGCCTTCACTGCTTTCTCCTAGCACATGTTAAGTTTTTTGCACCAATTATCCTGTGACAAAATCTGATTCTTTAGATACTTTGCACTGTACTGAAATAAGAAGGAAATTCCAATGTGCACACTCCTTTGAAAGTGTTTTCCTTCAAGAGGAGAGGACTTTTGCACTCCTGCTTTTATAATAAAATATGTAGTAATACACTGGTAGACATAAAACACACAAAACCACAAGGTTTATTTCTTGTTTTTCTCACAGTTAACTCTTCTTTAAGAATAATAGAGTCCTTAAGGTTGGAAGGGATCTTTAGAGATCTAGTCCAACCCCCTGCACACACAGGGTCATGTAGAGCATGTGGCACAAGGTGGCATTCAAGCGGGTTTTGAAGATCTCCAGAGAAGGAGACTCCACCACCTCTCTGGGCAGCCTGTTCCAGAGCTCTTTCACCCTCACTGTCAAGAAGTTCTTTCTTAAGTTCCTGTGGAACTTTTGGTGCCTCAATTTGTGGCCATTTCCTCTAGTTCTGTCACTGGCCATCACTGAGAAGAGGCCAGCCCCCTCCTCCTCACTCTCTCCCTTGGGGTATTTGTACACATTAATCAGATCTCCTTTCAGCCTTCCCTTCTCCAGGCTGAAGAGGCCCAGCTCTCTCAGCCTTTGCTCATAGGACAGCTGTTCCAGGCCCTTAATCATCTTCGTGGCCCTGCGCTGGACTCTCTCCAGCAGCTCCACGTCCCTCCTGCACTGGGGAGCCCAGAACTGCACACAGTACTCGAGGTGCGGCCTCACCAGGGCTGAGTAGAGGGGCAGAATCACCTCCCTCGACCTGCTGGAGATGCTCTTCTCCAGATCCCATTGGCCAGATCCCATTGGCCTTCTTGGCCACGAGGGCACACTGCTGGATCCTTCTCTGAAGAGCTGCTCTCCAAACGGTTGGCCTGTGCTGGTGCCTGGGATTATTCCTTCCTGGGTGCAGGACCCTGCACTTTCCCTATGGAACCCTTTCATAACGTTTTTCTCTGCCCAGCAGTCCAGTCTGTCCAGGTCCCTCAGGATGGCAGCGCAGCCCTCAGGGCTATCAGCTACTCCTCACGGTTTTGTATCATCATCAAGAAGAAACATCTTCTTGAAAAATACTTCCATGAAACTGGTCACAATGGTATTCCATCTTTTCCACACACCCATCTATTCTAGTATTCAGCATTCAGAATGTTATAACTTTCTCAAGCAAAATTAATCTTTAAAAAAACATTTTTTTTATGGAATAAATGATGCTTCTTCCATATTGATTAGTAAGTCTGTTACATTGGAAATTCATCAACCAACTGTCCTCATTTTAAATACCAGCTATTTAAGTATGCTTATTTAAGTATGGCCTAACTTCAGCAGTTCCACTGAGACCTTCTGCTCTTACCCCAGTGAACGTGAGGTACCCCCTATGTATATTGAGTCTGAATGCTTGTGCAAAATAATGCAAATACAGATGGGGATTCACATAATTCATGTGTATATATATGTGGTAAGCTGAATTTAAGCAGGATTAGGGCAGAAAAAGTCTTAATAAAATGTACTTTGGTAATATCCAATATTCCTGTTGCTATAGATCTTTTAAAAAGAGTTCTCATAAGGTCTAATAGCTGAAGAAGTTATAAAGCCATTGCAGCTTGCCCCAGGAATCAAACCCTGTCCCAGGACAACTCACACTTCCCAACTGTAACTTGGGACATTCTTAGGTTTGCCATCCTAATGCAGACATGTTATTGTGCAAAAACTACAGATTTTCTCCACTATTTGAAAATCCACAAAGGTTTCTGAGAAGAATGCTTTCTGGTGGCATGCCACCGTCATCACGGTTCTCTCAGAATCTAGTTTGAGCAATCATTTCTTCCAGTTTGCAAAGGTGATTAACTTGAAGACAAGAAAAAGGTTTTTTTTTTCCTGTTTTTGGTGTTGTCATTTTGTTTTTTGAATTTGTTTGAAAGCCAGTACTGTAGCTGGTGCAGCTCCACAAACAATTGAACAAACACAATGAAAGAAGTGGTCAATTATAGATACAAGGCAGGAATACACTGACTGCAGAAACCCCTTAATCAGCTACCACCTGAAAAAGAGTTTCTGTAACTACATCATTTGGTGATGTGCTGGGGGAGTAGAAGAGTATTTTTATGAATAGAACTGCAGTGATTCATGTGTTTGGTGTTCTGGAATGTGTTGAGCATATGGTATTGGAGGCTTTATGTAAGTGACCTTGCAAGTTTGTATTTTTAAATGTATTATGGAACAACTAATGAATAGGTTCTGATTTTTTCCTCCTACTGGTGCAATCTTGAGTTTGTGATAAGTATACAGCTTGGTGCAGGCCCAGAAGTTCTTCCTACAAGATAAGCACCCTGGTGAAATCAGGAGGTTTTTGAGAGATTTTCTCTCTTAGTGTATGCTACCTTTCTTTTTCTTTTTTCTTTTTTTTCCTGTGGGAAGTAACGATGTGAGCGATGATGGGAATGCAAAGAGATATTGTATACAAACTTCTCTCATTTCCCATGAGCTAGAAATCATTTTCCAGTTCCTTAACAGAAATATGAGGCTGTGACCATCTCAGAGAACAACATGCTTCCAGGAATTGTTGCTGGACCCAGAAAGTCCTTCATCTCTGCTCTTGCACCATCGGACTTTTCCATAGCAAGATTTTGGCATCTCCCAGAAAATCCCCTAATTTAGGATTTGACATGGACAAGACAGCATCCTGTGGTCTTATATATGGTCACTCCATGCAAGAGGCTACGTGATGTTAATATTGTGGATGGGACCTTTTCATCCTTTTGTCCTTTGCCTAGAGTATGATTGTAATTATGTTTAATTTTCAAGCAGTGATGCAACAGAAAAGAGCAAGATGCAACTTTGTTTCTCTCAGAACTTCTTTTTCATCTTCTTTTCTTGATGGCCAGTCAGTTTTCCTGGTACGAGGCAGTTTTGAATTTCCAGTGCAGGACCCCTTGGAGAAACAGTTCCATTGAACAGATCACAACGAACTACTGGCACCAAACAAATAAACCTGGTCTCCTCTAAGGAATGAGTGTAAAGTAGATGGAAGCTTTCCATGAGCTCTGGACATCTTTTATCTTGTTTTCTCCAGTCAATTACCCTGCGTATGTAATGTTGTAGAACAGAAGTGGATTTGAACTTTGATACCTTGTTGATTATCTTATTAAAAATCTGACAACTACACACCAGCACCGACAAAATCTTTCTTCTGAATATTACGTCTTAGAAGAAAATACCTATTCTGTTGTGACACAAAGCACATTCCCTACAAAGCCCTCAAAGCCCTACGGAAATACGATAGGCAAATACATTTGCCTATATTTAGCTAAAATTCTTGTTTGTCATCCAATGATCAAAAGTTGCACTTAGCTGGCTTCTAGTAGTGCCCTAGAAGTATGATAACTATGTTTGTTTTTTTGCCTGCAAATATTTCTAAATATTGGATCAAATAGTGAAAACTTCTTTTAAATGAAAGGCATCATCTAGGGCTTTTTGCAGTTCTGGACTACCTTTGATGACACTTGTGGTCTATAATGACTGAGAGCTTGTCTGGATCCAGAAACTGACCAGAAAAGGCCACCCAAAATAATTATTGCTCTGAGCTGTTCTGCAGACTCTCATCCAAACGAGAATGAGCATGCTCCAGAATAACGACTGTGCCTGCAAAGCAGGGCGAGTATCCTGAAATCAAATAATTTATCTTCCAGATTAGACTGTCTATATAGTGGTGTGAACCAGCCTGGGAAACTGACACAAGAAATATCCATGCAAATATTTTTAATCGGTATTATTTTCTCATTCCACTTTGGTGCTGTTATCGTGCTCCACTGTTGCACTGATCAGCTAAGGGGTGGTGGAAATGACAATAGGTGGGCTGACAATAACAATTTCTTTTCCTCTTATTTGCTTGGAACCTTTTATTGCTTTATCTAAAAGTCAAAAACCTTCCGCTGGAAAAAGTGGTAACTAATAATTTCAAGAGCAAAAGTGAGTGTGAGGGGAGTTCTTATCTTGGCACCCAGCTGCCGTTATTCTATCTGAAGGCACTATGTTGTGAAAGGCATGATATTCCTTCATCAGCTTCCCAAGACTTTCAGTATCTATATTAATTAGCACTGTGTTTAAAATCTTCTAGCTCTTATTTTGCTTATTAGATACTATGCTGACTTGTCAGTATTTTAGCTTCTTTTCTTTTCCTAATGTCCTCTAAGACTTTGATTCAGGTCTCTACAAGTACCACGGCCTGCTCAAAATAATATTATAACACCACAGTTCTAATTATTTGCATGCAAAATTAAAATGCAACAGAATAATTATGCCAGAAGTGTTCTCTTGTCTAGACAAAGCCTTTTAAAGATGGCAGGATGGGGGAAGTCTCCTGTATTTCTCTCCAGGAAATTCTGCACACCTACCATGCAGCCGATCACCCTGAGGCTGTTGCCCCTGGGACGTGTCAGACCTGCTGATCGTCAGTACACGTGCCACAAGACTGATAGGTTTTGGCGGTGACAGACTTAATGCTCACAGGCTAGAGCTATGTAGAGTAGGGTCAACATGTCTTGACTGTCCTGGCTTTGCTGTACACCTGACCTGTGCATGGAAAGCGATCTGTGTCTAATACACTCTTTTTTGACCAAGACAAAAATTCTGGGTAGCAGAACAGAAACGGTCAAGAATTTTATGATATATCATGTACCACCCTATAGTACTTCTAATCTTAGATGAAATCTTTCAGATAGAATAGTAAATGTACAAAGAACCTTGAAAATGTCTTCTTGAAGACATCCTGCTAATTAAAGAGTTGAAATTTAAGCAACTACAACCTTAGGAAATGTTTTGTGAATGTCAGTGCACATCTTTGTGCATGTGCCAGATTTCTGAATATATAGCTTTTACATTGCCAGGGATATGAATGTGAAAATGTCTAATAAGTAAGCCTTGAGCCAAGCAGAAACAAGACAGCCAAAAAAATCTGGCTAGCCCAAGCCACTTTTTGATATTTCTCTTGAGAAGAGATCTACAAAACTACTAAATTTTAGGACCAAAGCTTTTTACTGTTCCTAAAGTGTTAGCATGAAGAGCACAGTAAAAAAACAAGGCCAATAAATCGTTATGAAAAATCATTACTGAGCAGACACAGAAGCCAAATTAAAAATAGGACTATCACCACTTTATTAGGAGTCATATTTTTTCAAGTGCCTTCAGGGCTGTGCTTCTCTTATTTTTGCCCTCAGAACAAATCCTAGTTCTGCACGCAGTTACCTCCAGATAAGTGCACACAAACACTTACAGGCAGCTTTATTTTAACATGTACACGTGCTCCGAATAGGAGAAATTATACATGCCATATCTTGTGAAATTTATTCTCTCCAAAAGCTTAAGCAGCCTTGACAGGAATGTGAATACCGGCTGTGCAGTCACTTCCATGACAGAGTATGAGATACCATGAACTGGGTCAAATGATGGGTCCAAGGTTCCAGGGCACTGGCGTCATGTGTCTGATATGTGTGTGTGCGTGTGATTATGTGATGGGAGCATCTCAGGGCATGGCAGGTCACGTGCCACAAGGGCGAGAGGGGAGGGAGGGCTGTATGGCTGGTCTGCAAGATCCCCTGTGGAGGCAGGATGACGACTGGGTAACTGAGTAACTGGCTTCTTTCCAGCTGATGGATGCCAAACACCGTCTGTAGCTGGAGTAAGCAAGGCACTGCTCTGTAAACAACTGGTGTTGCCTTGTCCAGGCAAAAGAGCATCCATGTACAACACAGGCCAGATGTTTCCTGACCATAAATCATATATGCAAACTCTGTTCCTGTTGTGTGCTCTAGCAGGGAGTTTTTCAAGGGAAAAGACGACCATCAGGCCTTGTGGTCATTGTGAGCACGGACTTTGTAACAGCTGCCCAAATATCACCCAAAGTGAGGAAGGGGATTTGATTGCCTAATAGAGGGGGTCTGATTCTGAAGGGACTTTCAGGTTGCCTTACTTATATGAAGAGAAGATATCAATAAGAGTTATTTAGAGAAAAAGAGTGAGATTTTGTTTGAGAAGCAAGGACAGATACTGGGGCCCGATTACAAGGGTACTTTTTTACCTTGGTTATTAATGGCGATCTGATGCCTTTTCAAGGCATCCAAGGCTTCTTGCCTTGTCAAGAAGCAAGTCTTACTGCCGATTCCATTTGCCGTGTCACTCAGTGTCACTGTGTTGCAAAACTCTACGCAACAGCAAGATACACCATATTGTTATGACAGGAGTCACTAGGGAGCACTACTAGCTGTCAGGCTAGACCTGAGACAGGACCTAGGGACCAGAATTCCCCAAAGAAGGAATGTAAATGCCCGTAACTTGCGAGTTCCCTGGTGGCTACAGCTCTGTGCATTCCCTGCTCACTCTCTGGGATCTTGCGTGTGTGACTGAATTCTAGTCGCTCTGTTTCTTTGTACGTAATCACCGTGGGGTTCCTAATCTGGTAGGCATCATCAGAGCATGTTTATCACATGCTCGCAGGACTGCGTTCCTCAAGAAATGCCATTTTTATCATTTCTTATAAAAACTCTTTCTGGAAACAGTGGTACTCTTCTTTGATAATTTGGTATTGAGAGCATTCACTTAGCCCACTTCAAGGCCCTCAGACTGGTGTCTCCTATACAATCATATCATTTTCTATCACCTTTTCTCCTCCAGTGAGGAATGACTGAGGGCACAGTGGAATGAGGTGGAGGCATACATACGATATTGCATCTTAGTAGACATGACACTGAGCTGAAAGTATGGAGTTCTTTTTTCCCTATTTCCAGGATCATTTCTATCCAGTGGCTATTTTATGCACCTGGTAGAAAAGTCTAGAGAAGGAGTTGGAATGGAGAAATAGTTGTTGTAGGCTTGCCTACACAGACGTAGAAAAAAAATGAAGTGGGAGAGACATCTTGTGTTGATGGGGAGGCTGCAGAGAAATCCAGAAATGCGAGTAGGATAACAGAATTTTCCCAGAATTTTCCTAGATCAGATTTGCTAGAGAAAAATCAGGTGAAAGTTGCACTCTATGAAAATCTGAGAACAGTGGGAAAATCCCATGATGCCCTCACCTCAAAATAAATACTCCAGCAGGTTTGGATTTAAATTGGAAATATTCCTTTGGATTAAAATTGGGAAAGGACAGAATTGATATCATCGTATGACTGACTCTCAGTTTACTTTGTGCTTTCACTGCTAACATGGTAGAGAAGGTGAGACAAACTTCATGCCTTGAGAAAAGAAATCATCACAAGTGTCTGCACTGTTTGATGAGGGAACGTATGTTCAGCCACATCTCAGGTAGGCAGACAGACTACATCCTATTTTCCTGAATATATGTCCTAATACTTTATTCAGTTTCTGGTAGTTATACAAGCAGTATAACACCGCTGCCAGAGTGGCCCAAGGCTCAGAGCAGATGAGCTCAGTCCCGTATACATCTTCCTTGCCATTGATCTTCTTCCCTTCACAGGTGGTGGGGGGGCCTGGGATCATGGAGATGAACTAAAGGGGCAGTGTGGAGGTGATATCACACGGTGTCACCTCTGCTTTCCCTCACAGCTGCTGTGGCCTCTTGGCTTGCTCTTCTGTTTGCCTCACGGCCAAGGGCAGTCTCAGCTGTTATCAGTATGCAGCGTCTCAAGCTCTTTAAGCTCTTTGCTGAAAGATGCTCCCCAAGCATTATCTCCTATCATGCCTCAGCTACACCAATGAAGATGTAATAATAGTGTACTGAAATTATATGAAAGTGATAAATATCTGAATGATTAATCATTAGTCATATGATTAGCTCTGATAAGTGGAGCTGTAAGGGCACTCGACTCAGCCTCTGAAAGGAAGCAAACTGTCTTGCCGTCGCATTTAAAGACAAGCAGCTATCCTCCTGGCAGTCCTCCTGGCTATCCAGAGGCCTCTATGTTGCTTGCTGGCTGATGGCTGTGTCCGACTGACCTGCCTTCTGACTGAGCTAGTGACAGCTAGGGCCATCCCTCCTGCTGGGCTGTCGGGAAGGTTGACCCTAGGGTCCGCCACGGATAGCCCGCAACGCAGCCTGAAGCCCAGCTTGCTCTTGGCAGCAATCCGGTGGTTCTTCTCCCTGGAGAGTCCTCCAAACAACGTTACGACAAATGTTTCTTTCTGCGTGCTGTGCTGTTGGTGAATACCTGTCACGGAGCAAATAGAGACGGGATAAATGGGCTGACTGACGAAGGCTGGTTAATATGATATTCAGGTGATAAACGATCCACCTTTTGAGAAATTGACAGCAGCAGGGTCTCGTTGTTGCTGACATTTCAGCATGTGAGTCCTGCTAACTACTGAGATCAGTGCAGAATTAAATTGTGCGGTCAGCTGGGCTGTGTGCTCAGCCCTTTCCCGGTTACCTCCAGGCATGGGTCAGTCGTACAGTAGCCCTAAATCGCCAATTTCCCTGAAAACAAAGGACGATCCTTTACTTTGAGCCTGAAGACAAAGCAGAGAGTGCCACCTCAGAAGCGTTAAAATCTATTTGTGTATACCTACGTACATATACATACATATAAAACACATACACGTGTGCGTGTGTGTATAAAACCATATAAAAATAGACACATTCTTATATATGGAAGCGTGCCTGTAGCAGAGATAATTATATCAGCAGTGTAACAGGAAGGTAGATGGCTTTTCTTCCATGAGTACAAGCAGTCCTTTAAGTAATAGCACAGTTGCATAACAGCACGGAAATTTAAAGCTGATCTCTGTTTGCTCTAACAAATGTAAGGCTGGCACGCTGTCAGTTATGACTCAAGTAACACATAATAACACTTCAACCATACTGAACTGTGCGTCACCAGAAGAGTTGTTGCGTACTATATTTTTCTACTTATGGAGGAAAAGCAAGTAGCAGAATAGATTTTTTTTTGAGAGCTGTGGGTTTCTATTCTCTTTGACCTGCATACGCTGTAACGTGATATAACTGCAGGATTGGCTTTCTTACAAAAACACCTTACCTGAGTAACAGTGTTATTTCTAAAGAGGAACTACACTTTAAACAGTACTCTTTACTGTAAGCCCTGGTGAGGTAATGGGGTCATAAAAATCAGCATAGGAAAAATATTTAAGTGTTTTAATTTTCACTGTTGAACAATGTGGGGGAAATAACTCCGGCTGTTTGCTTTCTATTTCTCTGCAGAGGTCTGTAGTTTCTCCTATTGAAGACTACTGACCTATTAGTGGAGCAGCAATAGCTATGATTTCATCCTCACTTTACCTCTGTGGGCAGCAATATGGCCCTGTATATTGCCCAAAATATGCAATTTTTTTTTGTCAGTTGCTAATTTAATCCTTAAGTTTTAGTCATTGTCCTAAATTAGTCATTTTCTTTTTGTTCTAAATATTTTTTTCCATTCTCTTGCTTTTTTTATCATTTTAAAATCTCTTTTCCTCTTTTCTTTTATAGGATGCTGTACTGATGCATGTCAAAACTGGCTCCTTATTCTAGTGTTCAGCTCAATGCACAATTAGTGCTTTTTTTTCCCCCTCAAGAGCAGCTCAGCACATATTCTTGTTTTTTTCCTCCCTTTGTCTGACAAGAGATCTTTCTCTACATCTTTGTGTATTTGTTGTACTATAGCTCCACGGTCTAGCACCAAAGAAAATGCTCTTTGCGATTTCTTCCTTATTTAAATGCTTGAAACACCATTTTGTGTGCAGCCATTTTTTTCTGTTTCCCTGGGTGGTCATTCACCAGATTTTCCTTAGCCTGTGACAACCTTATAAACAGCAGCAGGAGGAGATATGCCCAAAGTACGGGAGCAGACACTGACATACAGACATTAGGAGATGGGCAGTATTATCCCAAACTGCTTTTAAGGTTTGTCTTATTTTGATTTTAAAGTGATTAGGCATACTTGCCTCAGTCCTTACAGAAAATGGGTTCTCTGAAGTATCCTAAAGGCTTGGAAACTTACACCCCATTCTGATAGACACAGAAGCAAAATGGGCTGGTGGTACTTTTGGCAGAGGGGTTTCTTGTTCTGGTACTTTAGACCTCTTTTTGTAACATTAAATTGTAAAAGAATAGGTACTCTGCTTCAGGTTGTAACTTCTGATTACTTTATGGCTTGTTCTTGTGTCTTATGGCCTGGAAATCACATTGCATTATGGCCTGGCTATCTTGTTTAGCACCCTTATGTAACGACTTCTACAAATAAGAAGATCACAAACTCACTTGCACTTTACTGCTAATTTGCTACACAAGAGGTAAGCTAACCAGTAGGGCATGGATGTCTCATTCAGAGCAGGATTGAATAATTCACTGTGACTTCCGATTGCAGGTAATGATGTGACAATTATCCCATATTTCACTAGTGGGTAACTTATTCTACAATTTCTACAGCTTCCACATGATCTCTGAATTGTAGGTAGTGTATTTTCCCTTGTCCTGACTCTAAAGCCATAGTTACTCTTGAGCTAGGACAAACGTGGTTTTCCCTTTCTGACAGGCACATGTGCTTTGAAAGACTATGTGTGAGAACCTAACACAATGAAAACATGAGTTCAGGCAACTGTAAATCATCAGACTCTACATGCAAATGTGCTTACCATAAGTGCAGCTCAATGATGAAGAAGGAGCACAGGTCTAAGATAAAGAACTAATTTTCTGCTACAGTAGGAACTGGAGAAAACATTACACAGCGGAGTTCATCACACTGTCTTCAAATATTGGCCTGGTGCATTTGCTTACAGTCCCAGGTAAATGATGTGACTGGTAAATGATGGTAGAAATAACAAGCAGTTGGATTTTACCTGAGTATATTCGATGCAGCGTAAATACGAATTCTTCACTCTAACCTTTCCAGAGAGCTGTGTTTCAGAGGATATTTTAAAAACTAGTTTCAAATCTTTCATGAGTGATTATTGTGATTGCTGGTAATTTGTGACAGAGTCTCTTTGTCATGAAACAGCCTGAAACTTATTCAGATCTAAGTTTTATTGACTTCTGCTGAAGGATATTTAAATCTGGGTTTTGATTCATGTTTCGAAGAATATTTAGCTGGGAAGTGGCTATTGTCCTCACTTGTCTGCCCTGCCCAAAGTTTCTACCACTATAATAAAGCGGCTTAAATGGGATGAATAACCCACCCTTCACTGCTGCAACTTGCAGCTTGGTACATTAACATAAACAGCTACCGATTTCTGGGTATGACTCCAGGACAAACTGCGAACGGAGGTGATTCAGGTACCCGTCCTGCTCAGCTGCCACTGCTAGCAGTGAAGCTGACCCTGGGGATGGGTCAGCTTCACGTGAAGGCACCTCGGCTATGCCAGCTCAATGGGCCGGTGAACACAACCCAGAGCCTTTTTAGGAACAGTGCTGAAAGCTTATTCCACCAGAGCTGGGGGGGCTGTGTGTTTTTGCTTAGAAGCTCCATTCAAAGAGATCGTGACTTCCCAGACACGCAAATGAACGAGCCTTAATTAGACTGGAATTAGAACTGACAGTATATTTCAGAGGCCTCACTGTTAAAATCCTTGCAAAAAAAGATGCAGGTGTCAAAAAAAGAAAAAAAAAAGAAAAAACATTCAGCAAAAGCTTTGACAACAAATAAGCCTGAAAGTGAAAGGGGCATTTCCCCTAGTTCTCTCTCTCCTTTATTTTTTTTTCCCAGGGAGTCCTATTAGGTCAGTAAGACAGCGGCTCTGGGCTGTGCCCTTTCAAACCATACCTACCGCTCATTCCTTCCTTACTTATTCATTGCCTCATCACTCATCTGCTCCCATCCATCCACTTGCTTACGTCATTCGCTACCTACCTCAAAATTACCTCCCCGTCCACTTACTGACGGAGGGATTCAGATTAATCCGGGTTTTTTTTTTTTTTTTTTTTAAAACACACTGTTCTTGCAGTCGCCTAACGGAGCTGCAGAAACCTGTGAAGCTGCAGAGGAGTTTATTGCACGCCCAGTCCTCGCTTCCCAGAAACTCCTCCTCAGGTACAGAGCTTCATTTCCCTCCCTGCAGCCCATGGAAATCCGAAACTCCACAGGGGCATGACAAATTTCTGTGCTTCCATGAGACTTTTCACCCACAGAAGGTACAAAGCACATGCTTGGCTCTGAAATGTTCCAGACTAAATTACTAACATTAGTCACAAAAAGAAATCATAATGTTTTCTGAGTAATCGCCAAGTTTGAAGCAGACTATAGTCTGCAATGTGCCCTCCTCCAGAATTACATTATAGAGGTAAGGCCAAAAAAAATCAAAATTAAACTTGCTGGGTTTGAAACTCTGACATCAGCGTATTTATTTATTTATTTATTTATTTATTTATTTATTTATTTAGTGTTGACAGTTTAGAATTCTCTTGTTACAAGGTGTTTTTTAGTATTGAACTTACTTCATGATTTTGAGATTTTAGATGGAACTTTAACTTACAGAACTTTCTAGTGTCATGCTTTTTCGTTAAGCACTGTCTCTTCCAGGTATAGAAAATTTTCATTTTTTATAGGTTTCTAACTGCCAGGATAGTTGTAAAGAATACCCAAGGCTTAAAAAAGACAAAAGTACTCCAAATTTATCACATTTTAGAAAATTACTTTCATCTCATTTATTTTGCCTTTATCCATGACTCCTAAATGCTGTGATTGACAACACTAAATAAAAACTCACTAAAATGTGTTATTTTTCCCACCAGTAGCCTTGAAATCTCACTTTACTATACTTTTTTAATTGCCAGATGCAAAATTCCTTTTAAGGATCTCAACTGTGAAAACCTCACCTGTAGTTCACCCCTCTCCAGCTCATTCCTTAATCTAACAGCTGGTTTTAAAACGATTTTTCATTTCCTGCATCCAAATGACTTACCTGAATAAAAAGAGCAAGACAGTAAAAATACTGTTGGGCAGCATATTTGAACTTGAAACAAATTTCCTGGAGAATAAAGAAAATGAGAGTAAAAATTGAATTTAAATGAAACAAAAGAGATTACTAATTATGGACTTCCTGTCACCATTTTATCCTTCGCTTGCAGAATGCAAATATAATTCCCATTGAGTTGTTTAAAAGATCATGCCTCTGAATTACAAAACAGTATGTGCTGTAGCCTTTTGAATGCTTAACGGCAATGTATTGAGTTCCTGAAGGAGCTACGTCTATCGTGATGTGAGTGTTATGATGTACTGTACATCTGTTGACAGGAAGCATTCATGTTTACAGAGCCAAACCCTAGGTGCCTTGTCTTTCCAGGTATAATGTAGATCTATGTTTATGATTGCCTCAGTTCATAAATATGATAATGAATCACATTCAGTGATCACGGGTAGCATCTATAGATGACTTACAGGTACATAAAAACGAAGCTTTTTTTTTTTAAAAAAAAGCCCTGAGGAAGGGAAAAGTAGATTTAATTTCTGTCTTTCCATTAGTGTGGTGGCTGGGCAGTATCACTGGAATGGGGTTCTGATTAGTTTATAGGCTCTTGATTGCTGTGGACATTTCCTATCTCACAGGAAATAAGTGCTATCATGTACATATATCGAGAGCTGCCCCAGGTGGCTCAAAAGCAGACAACAAACCAGCCTTGCCCAGCGTCATCGCTCATGCTCTGTGGACCTCTTCTCCATTTATATTTTTCATTCTCCTTGATGCCCCCAGGGCAACAGCGGTACCAAGATATGTTGCTTCCTTTTGCCTAGGCTACAGCAACCTGCCACCCACATGTGGGTGATCAGAGCAAAGCAGTAACACAGTCCAAACGTTGTAAATCGCGGGCTCGAACTTTGAGGCAGTGAAGAGCTCAGGAAGCTTAGGACTTTGCCAAAGGCAGAAGTCGCAGCGGAGCACCCGGTGGCCGTGCGGGCTGCAGTGTCGCCCTGATCCGGCCGCGCTCGGCCCCGTCCTGCCCGTGACCAGCTGGCGGCTGGGCCGTCTTCAGCTCGCCCCGTCCCGCTGCTGCGTGCGGCTGCTGGCGAGCCTGGAGCCCAGCCCCGGCTCTGCGCCCAGGCTGGACCCGCGCAGCACAGGCAGCTCCCCGCTGCTGCCCGGCTGCTGCCCGGCTGCTGCCCGGCGGAGCCGAGCGCCCCCGGAGCTGCAGGGCGAGCACGGTGCTCAGAGCCAGCGCACATACACACACAGTGAACATTTTTATTCCCTCATATAAATTGCTAGGCATTTGCTGCCAATTATTTTCTAGAAATTAAAGCTTAAAAGCCTTCTGCAGTACTTTGCTAACTCTCTTTTTTTTTTTTTTTCAATTTATTTCCCCTCCAAATGAGGCGTGAATCTTGCCTTTGCTCTGAGTAGCTCACATTTTATTATTTTTATTTAAGGTCTTGTCTGGCAAAACAAAAACCTTGGTTGCTGGAAAAATAAATGGTATTTGCAGGCTAATGTTTTACCCCTTGTGTTAGCAAAGAGAGGACCCAGTTTCTCAAAGAGCTGAGACCTGCAGCCCTGATGCTGCTGGATCTCCAAAGGAAAGGGGCTGACATTGTGGCACTTCCCTGAGCTAAGGACTGCAGGAATGGGGAACTGTTTGCCTCAAAAGAGCAAAGAGCAATATTGCCCTTTCCCTCATCCTTTTTGAGACCTAAGGACTTTAAGAGTAATATGAAAGCTAACATATTCTTTGATATTTTGGTGGTTGTGAAATCGGTCATTGGAGGGAATAGAAAATTTGACTCTTTCCATGTCTTTCAGAAAATAGGGAAAAAGAGAGCAAAGGTTTAATTTAACAAGACATTTCTCATTATCTCAGGCAACATAACTATTGCTTTCTTTTTGTTGTTAAAAAGAAGCTCTTTGTAAGTGCCTTTCTCTTTCTGTCTTTAAAATCTAAATTATGATGTTTTGACATGGCTTTTACATCCTTCACAAATTCATTGATTTCAATGTATTCTTGGTCTTGGCATTTTCATATCGTCACAATTACAGAAGCATTTTAATTCTTACTTTCTTTGCTATCGTTGCTGTCAAAATACAAGATGGGGACCCCAAGATCTAGGAAATACACTTATTTAAACTTTAGACATGTTAGAGATGTCAACTTTTTCTAGTCAAGGGGAAGGATTTGTTGAACTCATAGGTAGCTCATAATTATCTTCAGGGTCTGCAAAATTTATTCTATTACATATTTATTGCTTGGGGTTTTTTTTCCCTGAGGTAGAAGGTGGCCTTCTCTTAATTTGGTTACAGTGCTACCACTGTGAATTTACTACCAGCAAGTATTTAAGACTAAAACAGTGCACATTTCATTAGCACAAAGCGCTCTGCGGGGAAAGATTTTGATTCCAAGTCTGGGCAGATGAGGAGAGGAAAACTGCTGAGTGACTTAGTGGAGTGAATCCGTACACAGGACTTCTGTTCAGATGCAGGCGTCCTTGAAGATGGGTCCTGTTGTCAGCAGCAGCCCGACAACATCACTGTGACCAGGGGAGGTGTTAAAGGAACGAGCCCTGTTACTGATTATAGCTTCTCCATCAGGGGTCTGTGTCTTCTACACTGTTTAAACCTTTCCCTACCAAGTGTTATCTCAAACATTAAAAGACACGTCGCTGCCTTCAGTAGCGTTGCTCTCAACTTCTACGGGCATGAGAGGAATGTTGGCCTCACATCAGAAACCACATCTCTCCTTGTTAGCTCTTACTGATAAAGCGGCATACAAAAATCACTGATACTTCCCACACTTAAAAACATTTGCTTTGTTTGAACGGAAGACCACTGCAGCACATTGGTGTCTTATCAGTTTATCAATAAACATATAAACAGTGGACTTTGTGAGGCATCGTATGACAAAAATGGTACATCCTGGTGCAAAATGCATTGTAGAAACTCTTCTTTGCATTGTCTGTTATATTTTCTAAAGAAATCAAATGAATAAAAATGCCTTTTGTTTTTCTCCATTTTCTGAGTGCCTTCATATTTAAATATGAAATGCAGTTTTCTAAAATATAACATAATTAAAATAATACCAAAAGTATAAGCAATATATTCCTCACTGTGACCACTGCCACATAATTTCATGTATATTCTATATATACTGTGTTACTATTCAGTAGTCACTTACACACACACACAACTCAGCTTCTGCTGAAATCAATGTGAAAATTCCTTTATTTAATGACTCCGCATCAACAGGGCTGTTTAAGCAGTAAGTTCAAGCCCTGACTCTTTTCCGAACACATGCATACATGAGGTTGTGGAATAAAGGTTTTCTTGGAATAAACTTGCTGTTTACAAAGGGCAAGGCTGCAGTGCACAACAGAGCCCAAGTTAGCGTGTCAAAAATGTACTACACATATGAAAAGCACTTGCTTTAGAAGAAATTTTCATTTTGTAAATGTTTATAGAGCTCTTTTTCATATTTATGCACTCGTCTCTACTATCAGCTGGAGCAGAGCAAAAGGGGAGAGGCTGGATTTTGACTTGCTGAGATGGATGATGGTTCCAGCACTGTATCCATGTTGTATCTTCACCAGATGTGGGGTTCCTGCCAGTGACTGGCCCTTTGCACACAAAGCTTGCACAAGAAGGTGACCCCAAAGGACCTCGAGTCTACAGTGTGTGTGAGATGACTGCTCTGGATGGTGTCCCTTCAGCCTTGGCCCCATCAGGAGGGAAACCACTTTGAACGTGATTGATGTACTTGTTTGTACATTGTGAGTCTGCAAGTACAAAAGGCAAATGCACACCAAGACCAGCCTCGTCCAGCACCATAAATCACTAAAGCAGACTGACTTTTTGTGTTCCTCAAACAGTCGTTCTGTAATCTGCCTTAAAAGCATGTGATGCGAGTCCAATAATTTTCCAAGATATTTCAAAGATGATTTTAGAGTGTATGCCTTATAAAGAACTGGTATCATGCAAAAGCAATATATTTGCATCTAAGTATGTTATCAGTGTTCCTGGTGCATAACAATATGTTTGTCTTGATCAGATCTTCTAAAACTGGTACTGAGAAGTCATGCTCATAATTCATATTTTTCACTTAAATGCACAATCATTCCATTACTTCCTTTGGAACAGGATGTTGCTGGATGGTAAGTACCACTTAAAGCAGTCCATTGGCTTCCTCCTGTTCATGACATGAAAATAGGCTTATTTTCTTTATTATAATGGAGTATATTTCTCTTCAGCCATTGCCCCAACGTAAGACTGTAGAAATGCATTATGGTAAGTAACTAATGCTGAAATTTTTGAGTTCAAGAGATAATATCTTGTCTTTTATTGACGCTTAAGCATCATTCTATGTCTTTTAAGTGGTAATAATAATTTATGATTGTAAAATAATATTGTTTCCGAGCTCAAACTCTCATATTGTATATACTCAAAATCTTTCAAGATGCTGATATAGTTCAAAATCCTTTCAAACATTTGGAGAAATTTTGGAGGAAGGGAGGATGTGGGTCAATTTCTAGAAAGAACAAATCTTTTTTATTATTATTATGATGCCACAAATTTACTATAAAACATACAGGAGGACTCAACATGCCTGCAGATTTAAGGTTTAATAAGGTATTATATATTAAAAAAATAGGTAGTCTGACATAGGCATAGGCAGGAAGAAAAGAATCCATAGGCAAGGGACAAGATGTAATGTAATCTGGAACTGACTTACTGTGAAACGAGTCGTGTCTCAGCTGTGTGTGAAGTACAGACAGGAGATACTCCGGAGCAGAGCACGCGGTGTTCCCTGCACTGCAGAGCAGCACAAGTCCTCAGGCCACAGAGAGCTTTCGGGGTAGGCGCAGATGCTTTCAGCTCTGCTACGAGCGGCAGAGGACAACCGTGCCTGCTTTGAGTGTAACTGCAGCCCCCGTGCAAACCGATGCCTCTCACGTGACGGAGGGGTAACCTTGACGGCTCTGACATGTGCCGGGTGACCGGAGGCAGGATGCAGAGTCTCCTGCCAGCTCGTCAGCGCGCTGTGACACTGCCACCCTTCCACCGAGTGCTGGTGTTACGGTTTGTTTGGCTGCTTCTCCCATGGGCGCGTTTTTGCCTTTTGAAAAATCAACCTCAGATCAACTAAATCAAGAATGCAAAATTAGCTTTTCTATTAAGTCTGAAATGAAATAGTGAAATCACAAAATTGAAATGCTTGTGAGAATTCATTGTCCAACCTAAAAATTTTGTGTCACTTTTCGTCAAAGAAGCAAGGGAGATAAAACTTTCCCTAATGGACTCATCCAGCCGATACCTTGGATATTTTTTGAAGTCTACTGAACGGGCCTTTACAATTGTTAAGGACATAGACAATAGCATTAGAGTTGCTGCCCGACTCCAAAGACAGCAAACAAACTTTCAGCTCTCTGTCAGTAACAAACCTGTAGGGAAGGTTAGAAAGAAGTTTTGAAGCCTCCTGATATTGACGGTCCATTTCATGCAAACCTTCAAGGCTTTGACCTTAAGCCGTAAGTGCATTTTTATTTTTCAGACAAGTAAAAGTAGACCAACGAGGCATCTGTAAGATGAAATATTTTTAGATGGTGCTCACCAGCAGGTGAAAGATTTGCACTTCCAAGCTGTGCCTTGGAAGGCTGTGGGGAGTCATCCATATCTTGTCCTTGGAACCTTCCCAGCTGTTTGCACTAAGTAACAAAAAGGGCATGGGGCAGTCTGCAGACAAATTAAGGCCAGATGGTAGATCTCTTTGATTCCATAGGATCAGAAAGTGGTTTAGGGACCATGGTTCTCAGATTCTCTTGCTTGCTCCCTTTTTGCTTTCCCCAGTTACTCGTTTGCTTTCTCTCTCGCCCCCTGAACTTCCTGTGTCTGACAGCCCAGTCCTGAGGCTCCAGATGCTTGCCTCCTGCAAGACTGCTGGGAAATATCCATACTTCCATATACGTGAGTGCCTTACAGTTCAGCCTGTCCTTACCGAAGCGAGGACATTGCTTTTTCATAAAACTGTTTCATACATGCAGCTACTTTTGTTTTTTACCAGGTACCAAATCAACCGGAGGTCCTGGGGAGGGATATGTCGTTGGTGACACACATGGGCTCCATCTGCTTGCATGTATCTTGGCAAAAGCACTGAAAAGCTATTCACAGGAGTCACAGGTCGGAGTGTTTGCCAGGGGTTGTGGTTTTGGTGACATGGTGCCTTTCGGGCGGCCGCTCACCGTCCACAAGGAAGGATGTTTGGTTCCTGAGGGCTCCTGCGTGCTCCATGGCTCTGGCCCTCTTGCTGCAAGGGGATTTCAGCCAGAGCGCTGCCTTTCGGAGAGAAACTGCCAAACTCCTGCTCGACGACTGGAAAAAACATACTCAGTAGGTAAGTCCTTAAGTACGACAAACCACGGGAACAAAATTTCCTTTCCCAAAGCTCCAGGACTCTAATTCTAGATAATTTATGCTCTTGTTTTCCCCAGTCTTGCTCACAGTGGGTAGGTTCATGATGTGCAGGTTGTCATGAATGAGAAAGGATAAATAAATCCACTAAGTTTTTGCCCACATCTGTGTGCTTGCAGAATGAAGATCTCAGCAGATGTATAGTAACACACAGCTCCTGAAATCCAGAAATTGTTCTTATTCACACCAGCTAAGTAATGTATCTTTAGCATCACATTTCCTTTTTCTCCAGGATTCAGCCAACTACTTTTTTTAAATTCTAGTAATAAATAATAATCTATTTGTTAAATTTATCAGCATAAGTTTTAACAAAGCAAGCCCTAGTTATTAAGTTACAAGACCCGTAAGACAGGTCAATCCTCAATATAAGGACAATCAATCCTTAACAATTACTAAAACTGGTGGGAACAAACAGCAGAGCATTTCATAAGATTAGCCTGAGTTTTAGTACCTAAAATTTTATGTCATTTCATGCTTACTGAAAACTCTGCCTTATATAATGCCTGCTTGGCTTCATGACTCATGCTGAGGAAACCGAGAACACTATTCTTAAACATTAATAAAACAGTGTTGAGCTTTACAGTGGTCCTTAAACAGGGCCTTCGGTGATCTCCATTCAGTACACTGGGATTTTGGAATATAATTTTTGTTCTCTATCTAAATAAGCAAGCATACTGTGCAGCAAGAGTTGAAGCAAAATATATGCATTTGGAGCTATGTTGATTTTTTTTTTTTCTACTTATAAATTTAGAAACTGAGGACATCCTATGCCTTTTATAAATATTATAACTTAAGCAGTTGCTGGAAAACTGGCTTAAATCCACAGTTTCCATGTTTTTTAGAAATAATTATCATGCTGTTTTTCTACGTATCAGGGAATAGAGTTTATGCCAATTATCTCCACAAAATGATTAATTTCTATCACAGAAACTTTAGCTGCTGCCTACAATCACTTTAACTATAGCCTTAAATACTATCTGCTGGGCTTGCCAGTAAAGTTTGGCAGCCTTTAATTCATTTCTGTTTTATTTATGGAATCTATCACTTTCCTACAGATTTTTATACCGCATATGAGAAGAAATTATCTCTGAAAAATTAATTACAAGAAAATTCTCTGCTTGAGACAAACCTAGTCCCTCAAAAATAATCTCTACCCTCTTCCGTTGGCATTTCTTACCTTTAGGAATTACATAAACAACTCCTAGAGCTAAATATACTTATTTTTTTTTTAAAAAAATGACTAATGAATTTCAGTGTGTCAGTCTTTGGCAGTACATCCTGACATGTTATGAGAAGGTCTTCAGCTTTTTATAAGAACTTGTGATTTTTTTTTTTTTTTGATTTGCCCACATTTGTGTATCTGAAAAACAATGCATTCAAAGCACCGTTTCATGCTATAAAGCACTCAGTAAATACATGGGCTTTACATATTCTTTCCCCTGTCTCCTTCTGATGTCCTGCATGGCAAGTCATTCCCTCACCTCTGTTGGACCACACTGTGAATTGGAACATGGAAGTGAAAATCTTGCAGCTGATAAACTCTTTGAAATGTGAAACCAGAGCACAGAGATTGCTTGGACACTACAGGACTTGCTGTTGCAGAGTTTGAAGGACCTTCCTGCTCTGTTTCTTCTTTTATTTCTAGAAGTCAGTTGAATCTAAATCTTTGCAATCTGGGTCTTTTTCATATAGAGCATTTTTAGAGCTATTGTTCACTGGAGCTTCTGAGTGCAATGTTTAGATGTTGTAAAAACGGGGAAGCATTTGCAGGTAGACAAACCCTGTCATCCTCGTTGGCAACTCTATTTTGAGGCAAAGCGTTTAGAGTCATCTCTAAAACGATGCTGGTTGCATCTGACCAGAATCTGGTAACTGCTTTGTGAAAAAATGTGTCAGTCTGAATTCACATTTTAAGTTCAGTTATTGTTATTTATGAGCATGGTGCCTGGGACTGAAATTGGAATAATACTAGAAAAGTGATGCTTTTTCTTAAGCAGATAATCATCCTGTAACATATGAGGCAAAGACTGATGCATCATAGTATCACCCAGTGCCAGAAGGATGCCTATTGCTCCCTTAGTTCCCCTAGTTAATTCAAACCTGACTAACTGTTTCTAGGGGTCATTTATGGTCAAATGCTCCACTTGGGCACCACACTACAGAGCAACTCAGCGAGCACCCTCAGCCAAAGTTAACATGCAAGGTCCTAGTTGGTGTATGAGTTAGTGACAATCATCTCTGTGTAGAAAAAATATTCTCCTGCTTAGGCAGATTTAAATTAGGGAATATAAAAGCCCCTTCCCACTGCTGCAAACACTACCTACTATTCGCTATTCTATCAGCAGCGTGTGCAGGCATGAAATTTAGAAAAGCCATAAATCTTGATTTCTTTTTCTCCATCAAACATGATTTGATATGCTAAATTATATATTACGTGTGGTTGTATTATAGCATAGAATAGGTAGATTACAAATCACAGTTATTTGTGGGGCCACGGTTATTAAGAGAATAATTACTAGAAAATTAGAAAACGTTACTCAGTTGGTGCTGATTTTCTTCACAAGACGGCATCAGATTTTATCTTATTCTATTAATCTGAGTCACTTTGCTAGAAGCCCTAATCCCAAGGGTGTTTTGATAACTAAAGTCTGACTATATATTCACTGATACAAGCTAGCAAGCTTCTTAGTTTTTTTATATATATGGATTGATAGGGCATCTGGGAAATCATTATTCCTTAGGAGAGAGCTGACATGACTACATGAAATAGTATTTTAAGATATGACAAAAGCATAATGCAAGCTGATGACACTAGCAATGATTTTAGCAGCTATTTGATTAATCTATGGCAAATGAGCAAGTGTATTTAATTACAGTTTTATGTGGTGTTGATACTTGTGCTATAAATAAGAGAATTACATATGGGTCACTCTGGTGTTGGTTGTGGAATTGTTTACTTGACATACTGATGTCACTAAATGATTATTCCAGATCACTGAGTAACGATGGTAGCTTTTTATAAGAAGGAATCATCTTTTTTTATGGAGTCAGTTTCTAATTTAGTCTGTGAATTCTTTTACTTCCAGATTTATTTTAATCAAAAGATACCACAAGTGTATTTGTGCTGCTTATTTCTCCTTGCATGAAAATTAAGTATAAAATACACTGTTCTAGCATTCCAATTGCTGTTCCTGATCCAAAAACTGTACAAAGATTTGGAAGGGCACTTCAGGTCTATTTATGCTGCTTGATAACCGTGGGCTGGGAGTGAGTCCCTGCCTGGAAGGCTAAGTGCCATGGACGACCTCTGCCCACATGGCCTCAGGTTAGTCCTCTTTTTGGAAGAGTTGCTTTGAGAGAGCAAGTTGGGACAGTCCATGTGGGGTGAGGGAGTAAGCTAATGAGTTAGCTATGTGGATGATTAAGACCAAATTTAGGGCTCACGCCCTGTTATTTAGCAGTGCAAGTGTACCTTCCTTGACCTCCGTGAGGTCTGGATGAGGCATTTGCAGCAGGGCTGTTTGCTGCTGGCTCATCTGGGATAGCACGAACCTTCGCATGAGACAGATGTAGTGTTGACTGAGAGTTCATGAGCCCTTCATGGAATTTGTTCCCTTGTTTGCACTACGTTTAATGGGAATAAGAGTTCACTATGTCTAATTTGATTAATACTAGGTGAAAAGCATGGTTCTACTTGCTGAAAGACAAGTGCTATGAACTCACAATTTCACAATACCTCAGCTGCAGTGGTAAGACTAGTATAATGAGTTCCTGTCCTTTCTCCTCCTCCCATCTCAGTCAGCCCTTTTTTCTGCGCCCAGTTGCTCATTCCCACACCCTGACCCCTCCAAAGCAAATGTTATTTTTAATCCAAATGAGTCCAGTGATCCAGTTTACATTGCCGTTCCACAAACAGTCGTGTTGACACAACTGTGGAGGTGGTACAATATGGCGAGGCAGGACTGAGTGGCCAGGTGTAGCATATTGTGAAATGGCAGCCTCGAAGAGATGTCTATAAATGAAAGGCTTCTCAGGCAGACCTATGGAACCACTCAAACGGTTCTGAATTACCAAATTAGAAGATAAAGTTCACTAGGAAAAAAATCAACAAAATAAATCACCTCATCAGCACACAAGCCTAAAGCTGCAGAGCGCTTGTAGTCTTTTTCCTGTCTCTTGCTTTAGCTCTGTCAAACCGAGGCAATAGCTGACATGCTCAAAGCTGTGTCCTGAATTATAAAACAGGGTGCATATGTTATTGTTTTCCTCCTGTCCTCTCCACTCCCAAGTGAGTTTTTTTCATTTTGAATGTGTATGTCGAACCCTCTGCCATTCTACTGCCCATTCTAATTTCTTGTTCAGTTTTATAGCCAGGCAATAATTAGAAACTACCACTAGGGAAAGAGACACATTTCAGTTATTTGATGGCATCCAGCCTCATATAAAATATAACCTCTTGAAAAGCAGCACCAAGAGAATTGCAGAGAACCTGTTGTTATCTCTGACAAATTCAAAATAGAGCATTAAACTCTGTAGCTTAGAACAAGTGTTTCATCTCTTAATGATCTCCAGACAAAGTACATCAGGACTTAAAAGGGAGAAAAGCAAGTGTGTGTTTTTTCTTCTTAAAGAACTTGAATGAAAGGAACTGGGCTGAATGCAAAGCAAGGAAAGCAGCTATATAAAAGAGATTTTTTCCTAGATCTCATTGCTTCCACTGACTAAACCCTCTCAAATTTAGAAGTTTATGAAAGGAGAAATTTGTCAGGGAAGAAGCTGGTTATATCAGGTTATATCAGCTATAACACTGCAAGTAGATTTCCTCGGTCTCCTTCACTACATCATCACCTAAATTCTGGGGGAAGGAAAGAGGGAAGAAGCAGGAGGGAGGTGAGGGGAAGGCATGACTGCCTAAAGGGGTGTCTAGTGACATGTTGTAGTTTTGCTGAAGAATACTTGATAATCTCAGCCTTTTTAAAACTACTAGTCTTCACTTTTCCATT
This sequence comes from Eudromia elegans, assembly GCA_003342815.1. Taxonomy (NCBI): domain Eukaryota; kingdom Metazoa; phylum Chordata; class Aves; order Tinamiformes; family Tinamidae; genus Eudromia; species Eudromia elegans. Next base: position 942,256 of record PTEX01000188.1, read on the forward strand.
GCACCTCTTTGACATAGGGGATGGAAATAGACTTTCAGGCCTTTGTCAGTTCTTCAGGCAAAAGTGAGACTCCCATTTTTCAAGATTTCAGAAATGAATCTGATTACCTCCCTACTTACTTGTTTGCTTGTTTTCTTTTAATTGTCTCTCTCTCTCTTTTTTTTTTTTTTTTTCTTTTCAGAAACAGCTCTATTTATATAAGGCAGAAAGGGCAGAAGATTTATTTTTCCCTTGTGTGCTAGTACGCAACACAGGCTCACAAGAAGAAAAGACAAGCAGTGAAAGAGTTCAAATCCATTCTTTTTTTAATCAGGAATGTAGTGGGAGCAGGAAGGAGGCAGGATCACTAAGCTTGAATAAAAATATATTTACAAGAACTTTTGTCTCTAAAATCTTTTCTGTGACATTATTTAACTTAGATCAGATTCCTCTCCTCTCATATACTGGGCAAAAATAAGTGTTCAAAAAATTCCTGTTTCTGTTTCCTTTGTGGTAGCTTGGTTGATTGTAGTAATTTTACGATTGCTATTGAATGACTTAGAGGCATTGAGTATGTTTTATTTGTATATCAATAGCATAACAAATTGAATTCAGCAGACTGTTAAATCTGCCTTTTTTTTTTTTCATTGTAATTTCTGACCTAACCTGTGGCAAATGAGTTCTGGCAGATTTATCTGATGACATTATCCTCCCTTGCCCTGTTAGTCTTTGACCTGACTCTCAGTTTGTCATGGCCCTGGGGCATCGCCAGCCCTCCTGTCCTTGTTCCTGTCCATGTGTCTCTGCCCTATTGCTAACTCAGCCCAGCCTGGGGCTGTCAGACCCTGCCTTCGCCTCCATGGAGCCACAATTACCCACAGCTGGCGGGATAGAGAAAAATGTGTTTTTGCATCTTACCCAGCCTCTGCCTGGGTCTGTTAGGACAAATTCTGCTTTGAGGAAAGGACTGAACTGCAGTAGCTGAGGTGTTGACGTATATACCAGTTTCTATGGGTCTTCTGATCTCAGGGGAAGAGGACTGAGTTTGAAGTCTGGGGGTCATTTCTGGAGCCCCAGTACCAAGATCCAGCAGATCTCATCAAATTCTAGCTGCTCCTAGATTGTTTTCGATGAATTATGATTAACCTCCCAAAATTACTCCCCAATATGGAGAACCCTTAAAGCCATCTGACCTTTCATGGTTTTGAAGGTCTTCTGCAGAGACCATGGCAACCTCACAATCCCATTTGAATGTGAAATCCCATCTTCTTCTTCTGTAACTTAAACAGCAGCCAGCTGCCTTGCTCTTGACAGCTTTCCTCAGAGCTTGTGAGCTACAGATGCACTTGTTTATCTTAACTACCCTGATAGTTCTTTGAAAAGTGGCCACTATCAAAGCTGTCTGTATTTAAATGTGAGTCTAAATAGGACTTCCCACTGCCGTGTTGAAAATAGCTGAGTCTACCTGGAAAACACATTCTGAAAAGAGATCAGAGCAATTGAAAGTCCATGTCACTACACTGGTATCATTAACTAGCAGGGAGTAGATGTTACTTACCACAGTTGGGTAGGTATGCCCTACATACTGGCCAGATCTAAAGGCTAAGTATTTCCAGGATTTTTGCTGCTGGTTGTAAACTCAGTCACAGACTGAATATTCTCTTTTTAGCTATTCCTAGGTACTGGGTGTATAAGTACTGTGCATTTCAGAAACATCGTTAATTATTTGCTCAAGCTTTTTGTCTATTCTGTGTCAATTATCTCACTCTCAGTCTAAAAAGAAACTAGGCAGCAAAGTGCTTTGCATAATGTTGGAGCAAAACCCTTTTTTGCATCAAAACGTTCTTTTTCAGATGGAAAGTGCAAAGTCAGCTCTCACCAAGTTGTGAATTCTGGATCCAGGCAGAAAGCTGAATATACAATAAAATTAGGAACTGGATAACAGTCGTCTCGTCTGAATAAAAATCCAAAGGTTTTTAGGGCACTGTAACATCAGTGGAGTTGACAGCTAATACTAAACTTGTTCTTAGGATTTCTTGCATTGCAGGGGTTCCATGTCGTAGAAAACAGGAGTTTAGGTTCTCCAGGTAAAGAAATGAAACAGAGAGCATCTAAGGATAGAGGCCTATGAACATTTTTTCCTCTGACAACGCTTTTCTCTCTAGCTGCTTGTTTCCACTCCCTTACTGATGCTTACCATCTCAGTTCTGCCAAAACTGTCATTGATAAGACCTTATTCAACTGTGTAGGATGAGCAGAACGATTTAAGCTTAGAAAAAAAAAATTCCAGAAAAAAATGTCTTTTCGACCCAGATTATTCTACTAATCTAATTTAGAGCATGGCCCTGAACACACGTTGTCCTGGAACACAGGCACAGCCAAGGAGGTGATAAACTGTGGTGCAAGGGAGGGAATGAGTAACTGGGGTGAGAAAGGATGGAAATCTGTTAAATTGATTTTTCCACCACAGAAAATGAAGTCTGGAACTGCATTACAACCCTCCTCTGAGTAGGTCTGGGCAATATGAAGATTAAAAAGCACTGACAGCTGCCAGGGGCTCATCTATATGAATATCCCACAGGATATACTGCAGAAGCTGTGCAACAGCAGGGAATTTAAATATACAGCGTGCTGTGAAGACAAGGCTTCGGAGGTTAAGCATAGTTTGGCTACAAAATTAAAACAAGTACTTCCTATAGAGCAAATTGTAATTTTATTTTTCTAGTGGAAAACTAGAACAGGTGTTTTTAAAGGAGGTTTTCAGGTGTGTGAATCATATTAGCACATCTCAGCTAGATTTCCAAGAGATCTGCAAGAAAATCATGAAGAGTTAAAAATGGAGCTTGACTGTGAGATATTGAAACTTTAAGGGGAGACTCTTCCTTGGCCTGGGAGGAGAGTTTTACCTGGTGTGTGTAGGTGTGTGCTTTTAATGTATTAGCTGCCTTTATTAAGTCTGTGATGCTTTTAGTGCAGGTGCTGATTAAGAGCTCAGACTTATGATCGCTTTTTAAACAGCCTTGATGGCACTTGAAGGTGTTTACGTCTGCCTTGTGCTTTGGTGGGGGAATCGTGACCCAGCAGAGGTGCTGGGAGGGCTCTAGAGAGGGTTTCCTAGCCCCAGGGCAGTGGGGTTGGTGCCTATTCGGGTGCCCACAGTGAGGCGAGGGGAACGTGCTACTCGGTGGTCCTCAATGTGGGCTGATTTCTTGGGCGATGACCTGCAGCTGGGGAGCCGTGAGGCACCTCAGGGAGCCTCATTTCAAGCACTGCATTTTAGGTCCAGAAATTACCACCTTACAGCCTCGTTTAGCTGATAAACCGCCTGTGCTTCCCCTCATTCTCCTCCTGCCTGCATTAAACTGAAGTGAAGGAGAGTTTAGACGATCAGACTACCCAGTGCTTGACCCCAAGAACATTCAAATGTGTGTGCAATGATCATATATAAATGAGAAAGCAAACTGTGAAATAGTAGTGAAACTATGATTAGCTTTGCCATTGGTAAATTGCATTCATTGCTCTGTACTTACGCTGAACAACCATGGCCTCTAATAGACTACAAAATTGTCGACTGCTGGTTGAAAAGAAGCTTAAAATGCATACTGATTTGGCAGTAATTTATTATTGGTCGTTCTATGGAAAAGCATGGAATCAGCTGAATACTTCTGTCGTTAATAAAGCCACAGCAAAATGGGATTCCACAGGATTTTGCTATCATTCAAATAATATGAAACATGCTCTTAATAACCTTGCACTGTTAATAACTCGCTACTGTTAATCTCTGTATAATGTGAAACCACAAATTAAGAAGTCTTTTCATGTAGGGGGCAGAACTTCATTTAGAAACCTTGATGGTGACAGAACCAGACTGAAATAAATCCACTTTGCAAACAGTCAGCTAGCGAATGCAGAGATAAAGAAGAGCTTGTGAAGACAGAAGCAGTGCAATGTCAAACCTAATTTTTTGCACAGTTTCCTACATAAATGTTCCTATTAAAACCAGGAATGCAGCAGCAAAAGAGTGATCTCTGCACAGTGCAAAACGTAAATGGTTGAAGTGATTAATGAGGCTGAAAAAATAAAGATTTCTTTCTATCAGGTGAGCTAGAGAGTGAAGACTAATTGACTCTGATTAATCTCGTATTAAACTTTGGAAATCCAGTGGTCTTGACAGATAATGACTACCTCATTCACTTTTTATTTTATATCAGTTTAGAAGCAAGATTTAGGTTGATTTTATAAGTAGTGCTTTTATCTTAATCTACAATTTGCACCTATCTTAACTTTGATTAAGTTAAAAATGGAAAATGGTTGTGATTTTGCTATAATTTTTTTTGTATTCTTAAGTGCAACAGTCTGTTTTATTTTTAGAGGGTAATTGAAATTCGCTGAAATAAAAGAGCTTATTCAGCTAACCTGTCCAGCTAGAGTACCCCAGCCATACAGCCTAGACAGATCGCAGCATTGGCAAAAACATTTTTTTGGCAGCAGTCCTTTCAGAAAAGCATATTTCTTTTGTTTTCTTTTTTATGTTTCGGGGGTTTTTTGGCGTGTGTGGGGGTGGAGGAGTGTGGAAAATAAGGCTCTTTTCAAAATATCAGCAAGATTTATAGGGTGAGGCAATTTTAAAATATTTTTAATTATTTCCCAATTAACGATATATAGAATTTATTCCTAGGAAGCCTCTGTCTTTTGTGCCGTTAGCCCATGCCAGCTCCACCACTCCTGCGACTGTTTTCCTTACAAAGCCCTGGAATAGCATGTACTGTCCAATGCACTTCTTTCCAGCCGGGCATTCCGCAAGATGCCGCGGAGGGGAAAGGGCAGAGTCAGCCAAGGGCGGGCAGGTCGTTCTGCCACCCGCCGCTGCCTGCTCCCACTGCCCAGCCCTGCAGGAGTGTTTTGGCTACACCACAGGATCGGGAGCTGGTCCTCGCTCCTGGAGCCAAGTGGCTGGAAAAGCCGAAAGCTCCTGGATGCCTCTGTGCCGCAAAGGGTTTTGTCCCGCAATCTCCATGGCCCTAGGCCCCGAGAGGTAATTCCCACTGTTCCTCTGGGAATGGCTATTGGATCAAAACGTCTAGAATAATGCCAGGGCTCTGTGGCCACCTCCCAGGGGTGACATGGCAACCTGTGCTTTGAGGAGAGTGCCCCTGGCTGGTGCCCCATCGTCTGAAACGGGCCTGCGCGTTGTGGAGAGATTTTACTCAAGCCAGGCAGGAAACTGACGCTCAAGCAGCGTCCGTGATGGTGGGGGCAAAACTTAAGTGTGGTCTACGGCCCTTGTATTTAGTCTGTAGCTGTGCCTGTCCTGTCCCCAGTACAGTAGTCCAGACACAGTCTCAGCGAGTGGCTTGGGATAGGGTTTGAGTGTAGCCATTTTGTCTTTGCAGATACCTGAACAACCCAAAAAGAAAGGGTCTCATGGCCGGCAGAATGAGTTTGGGAAGTGTATTCAGGCAGGGAGTCACTAAACAGTGAAAAAGAAACAGATGTAAGCTGTTCTGTTGCAAACGATAGAACGTGTATTATGAGTAAGAAGAACCTAAAAAAACGGTATTGGGCTCCCTGTTTTTTTCTTCATTTTCTGGTATCTGTCTTTAAAACACGTGGAGTCTACTCAGCTGAATGCTGAGCACCAACAGTTGCAGCAGAAGTGAACGGGAACTGGGCTTATACCTTACAAAGACCTAGAAATTCCCAGGCATTCTGAAAACCAGAAAGGCTAAAACAAAATTAGCCGACTCTTTTTATTTTATTTCTGTGCCTACACTCCCAATGTGTAAGAGGAGGACAATAACACCACCAGGGTGTCGGGAAGATAAATTCATTAATATTTGCAGAGAAACAGAGTGCCACAATGAGAGCCCCATTGAAAAGCCCATGAGAAAATGAATGATTCTCTATTCAGTGCAGTATTCAGATACTGTGCAGTAAATAATGCATAGGGCACACATTGAAAGATGAGTCTTAAAAGAAATATTGAATAACTCCCCGCTCACTGAGCTCTGTTCATCCTTTCCCAACTCTGCACTCTGCTCTCTGCACCTCCCGTGATGTATGTTAAAGGAAAATAAATGCTGTCTGACTTTGGAGCAGCTGGGTAGCCTTAATCTCAACTAATTTTAGCCTATAAAGTAAGACGTCCACTCTGTGCATCCTCTCTCGTCAGTGGTAAGAGATAGGTACCTCAGGCAGCCGTTCATCACGCTGCCTCCGACACTTTTGTTATGACGGGGTTATCACTGTCCGGTGGTGTCTGTCTCTTTCCTGGACACCCAGCGAGGGAGTGCAGAGAATCAATCTGCCTTAGGCCTGTAGCACTGAGATGACTTCAGTGTTTACAGGAATCCCACCCTAAATTTCAATGTGACTGGTATTGTGTGCTATCCCAAAGCGAGTAGATCATTTTAACTGCCTTGTTTTCCTCCTAGTTTTCTGTGAATCATGACCTGTTTTGCACTGTTAAGTAGAGGTGCTGATATTGGCATTAGCCCATCATTGACAAGATGCTTCACAGATGCCATTCATGTGGCAGCTGGGGAGTGATGGAGCGAAGCTGCGTGAGATGCAGAGCAACTGCTTGTGTTGACTGGTATTGACTGAAGAAAGATCTTCATCTCCCTGCTTGTAGAAGGCTCCTTCATAGTACGATAGTACATATGCTCTTTGGAGAAAAGTACATCTTTTAAAGAGAGGTTATTCTCCCTTAGTAAACAAGCATTCTTTTCTTTTTTTTTTCTTTAATTCCAGGCAAATGGTTTAATTCATTCATATCAAAACCCTGACCTTTTTATTATTTCAGGATGAGACATCAAATATAATGCACAAACCTGTCAGCAATCATGCAGAACTGGTAGAGAAATTTCATTTTGTGATTAATCACATATGTAGCTTTAATCTAACATGGAAGGGAGAGATAAAACCTCAAAGGAAAGAAACTTGGCTGCATTTAGACAGGAAAAAAAAATCAGCTAAACAAAAATTCTTCCAGGGATTAAATTTTTGTTATTTGTTCTATGCATTGTCTTTTTGTTATTAAAATAGAGCTGTGAGGGCTTACCTATGGCATTATGAAGTATTGAGCCTGGATTTAAATATTTTTTGGTTCTCCTGAAAGCAATTCTGAGCTTAATTCCAGTTCTATAATATTCACCATCAGTTCTTTTGTCTTTCCTGCCTTGTTATTACCACAGCATCTTTTGTGAATGAAATTCATGTTGGTATTTTTTATGACAGTTAAGTTGGAGAATTTATTTTCTAAGGACATTTCAGGCACTGTAGGAAAATATAGAATAAAGAGGTTAATTAATAGCGTGCTCAACAATCAATCATCTTCAATTAAAATTTAGCTATAGTTAATGTAGGCATGCAGTCACAAGTCTCTGTCAGTCTCTGCACTCCAGGGACAAGTCGAATACATAATGCAAATCCATCCTATTTCTATTCATTGTATTAATATTCATTCTATAAAATTTTCATAGTAGGTGAAGTTCCATATTTTATTTTCTAACAGTAACTTAACGTAGCTGGTGTTAAGCTGCTCATTTGTTTCTTCACTCAGTGAGCATTTAGGTTTGTTGTGTCCCTGATAAGGCAAATACTTTTCCACTGCTTACCCTAAACAGGTTTAATGCATCCTGTAGTCAGTGCTGAAAATAAATCAATATATAAAATAAATGACCAAAAGAGACATTACCCTTGGTAACTCCTCAGAGCTCAATGTTCGCTGTGGCTTTAAAGACACTTTAATAAAAAGTGGGGTGGGTTCTAATCAACATCTTTGGTATCTCTAGAAGTCAAGTTGAACTCAACATAAACCAGATTCATATCTTTAACTGCTCTTAAGATACAACTGGGTTTATGCTTCTGTGGTGATCTGCAAAAAAAAAGTGATTGCTTGAACACTGGGTAACCTGCAGTGAATCTCAACAGATTAATTTAAAATGGTCACCACTTTCAGCAGTCGAAAACCTTTACTGGGGGTTAGTATCCAGAGATTAGAGTGGACCACATTAAGGTCCTTCATTTGCTTCAGTGGAAAACCAGCTTGAACACAACTGTACGGCTTCGTGGTGCAATGGATGAAGAATCCTCATACAGTTTGTCCTGCTGCACAGATGGTATCAGAGAGGTCCATGTCACACCGAGCCCAGTCACCAGAGAGTCTTCAGGAGAAACGTTTTCTAAATAATATCATCCTTTTAATTTCTTTTATATTTTTCTGAAGGCCTCTAAGGTAGGACAATGGTACAATGCCCAAACACCATCAGCTCGTATTTACATTGCTTCTCTAATTATTTAAGCTAGCAATTTTATCTACACAGGCACGGTGCAAACTTGAAGCTATAAAGAGCCGGTTTTGTCTGGGTTTTAGCGTGTTGAAGGCCACCGTGCTTACTGCACAGATACTTAGCACTCTCATAACATTGTCTGCAGAAGGAGTTGTGTGAGTGCTCTTTGACCTCCATCAAAGCCAGCCTGGCTGACTAGTGCTAACCACCTTCTGCTAGCAGAGCCGCTTAGGCGATAAACTATGGGTAAAAGGCAGAAATAATGAGCTGAGAAAGAACCACCTTTTGCCAGAACAGCTGCCTGAACAACTATCTGCTACAGCAGAGGATTCTAATGTGGAACAGTTGCAGGAAACTAAAGCACTCTCATAAATGTTGATACTCGATGATATTAGTTTGGATTCAAGCAGTTTTTAATGATTGATAGCATCCAGGAGAGTTAATGGTCAGCCACATTCTTGCCATCAATAAGCAAGCAACGTGATTGCTACTTATGTCTGAGGCAAAGATTTATGTAGTGTGTTGAAAAGCAAAACAAACCAAACCAAACTTGCTTTTCTAAATATATTTTTGATCAGAACATTTTTTGATCTTAGCTTTGTGGAGTGGAACAATGGGCTAATTGATTAACCTCTAGACATAGCAAGTAGATTAGATTAGATTCATTTTAATACACTATAGTAGTTACTCATCAGTCTTAAATTACATAATACTCCCTTTCTAAAATGCTATTTTAAATATTAGATATTTTCATTTACTGGCAACAGCTAGTTTGATGAGAAATATAGTATTATGTGGTTAACTTACTGAAATGCATGATGCAGCAGCAATAAATCAAAACTGAATAAACAATTCTGTTTATCACGTACACATTTTACCTCGTGCTGCAAGGTCTTAGTGCTGATTTCTTTCATGTTGACCTTTGCTCTGGTCAATTGATTCTCCTGTCACTATCTGCCAATTTTCCCTATCTGTTCATGCCACATATGCTGTCCTTTCTGCTGTATTTTTCACCACGTGGGCTTCTTTGTCTTCATCAGCTCTCCTTCTGGTAAAGCTTTGTACTGCTCCAGGCTAGGAATCAGCAAATTCTCCATTATTTTTTACCTTTTGCTGGTCAGGGAGTTCTCCTGAAAAGACTGTCAGGTTTTATGTTGTGATGTTTCACTTTGTTTCCTTTTTCTTTCCTGCTTTTTATTTTCCTAGCTCTGTTTCAGATTAGTCTATGGTAACGTAAATTATTTTTTACTTAATGATCTAAAACCCCAGGGACAGATCTGTTGAGGACTTTATGAGATCTAGACTAAATTTTGAGCAAGGATGAGTTATGGTTCTTGAGTGAAAACCAGGGTAAAGATAGCAGCTTTATTTAATTTGGTATTGATTAAAAATAAACCCAGAAATGAGAATTCTTAGCAATCAAACTACAAAGAACTTTGCAAGAACTTATGAACCAAAACTATGGTGTCGTTTCATTTCTTCTCTTCAAATTCTTCTTTCCTCTGAAATATTCAGATTCTTTTTTTCCTTTTTTTCTTTTTTCTTTTTCTTTTTTTTCTTTTTATCCCATGATCACAACCAGGACTACACAAAATACACTCTCTTTTCCCGTTCTGAAACAAAGTGTGTTTTGGGCTGCCAAACAGCACATAACTAATGCTATTCCAAAGTAGATTTCTGAGTGACACTTTGAATCATGTATTCCCACTATTGTGTCTAACCCTTTTCCAGGCTCTAATTGTGGGTCCCTTTTTGTGCATGTTAAGTACTTTTTCATCTTGACTGAATTCTAATTTTATCTGAACCCTTGCAAGTATGTATGCTAACTATACAAAAAAAAATCTTTTTGCATTAATTTTGAGACTAGAACATGTTTTTAACAAAATACTTCAGTTTCATAAATGTGAAATTGCAACTAGTTCCAGCTTTGTCACTCAAAAAGAATTTTTAGATTCACTCAAAAAAAATTAGATGTTATACTTTCAAATATACTTATTAAAATACACATGAAATTTAACTTTTTTTGTGGGTAGTCTACAGTGGCATTCTTGTCCATAAGACATAAATCTTTGAAAAGATAAATAGGTATGTATTCATAACACAAACTGCAGAATAAATTATGAGACAAACCTTTAAAAAAAAAAAAAAAGTGTTCTGGAGTAATTTTAAGCAATCATGAAAAAATAGTCATAGTGTTCCCTCTCCTAATTTTTAGGGGCTACCAAAATGTAATTGAATTTTAATTTTATATATTTTAAATGATCCAACTCTACTTCTGATGACACACATAATAATAGGTATTATTTTAAAATGCAAGGAGCTACAAGGAAGATAGCCTTCTAATTATTTCTTACCTATTACTACAAAGAGGGACAATGAAATACAAATGATCACTTGAAGATTTAAGTGCTTAGTTATTAAATGATTGAAAGTGTAAAGGAAATAACTAATTTTAAAGTCAATTTGAAATGTAATTGCCCATTATGCCATCAGTGATCCAGGCATACTATGATTTACTAATGAAAAATTCAGCCTTGTGTTAGGAAAGAGAAGACTTTAGTTGCTCCACTTCATTTGCATTGGTTTTCAATAGAGATAATGATGCAAGCTGGCGAGAGTGCATTATTCTGAACAATTCAAAAGTTGTTTAACTTTATTACAGTGGTTTAACAATGAAAAAAAATCTTTTGACAAATACATTATGTTTTAATTTGAGTTAACTGAATGTGGGTCTTTATATTGTTACAGTCCTTTTGTAGACAAACATAAGCTAAATTATCTTGTAAGTAAAATTCACAGTGTTCATCATAAAAAAGACAAACGTGATAATAACTTTCTAATGAAATGTGACAATGTACAGCATTTCACCATTTCTTGAAATCAAACAGGTATCAGGATAATTGAAAAAGTAAGTTTCTAGAACAATGCACTGAGAGAGATTAATAGTCCAAACTCTTCCAAGGAAGAATTTCATCAGTCTGTAGAAGGGATGATAGAGTTTTCCGCATTTTTTGATGCACACACACACATATATATACACTCCATAAAAATATACATACATACACACAAATATATAAGTGTGTGTAAGAAAAACTATATACATTTAATTATATATATATATTTTTAAATGGCGATAGGGGATTCTAACATGAAGACTTAGATAGGTCCATTATTGCTGTATGTCTTTACTGTCAGTTTTTACACTGAGGAAAGCTAACCCAAACATATGAACTCAAGTAGATTGTATATTGTAAAAGTTTCTAAGCCGCACTAAAAAAGGAGTAAGGAGCCCAACAATGATTAATGGATGAACAACTGAACAATGTTCAGACAATTAAGTATTAATTAAAACCTACTTAAACATTTTCCTTGTAGTATAATGGTACCTTTGAGCAATGCATTATTGACTTCAAATCTTTGGCCAGTCTTATCCAGAGCCAAAGGGACAAGTCTATTTCATAAATTGGTTATTCCTGTCATGAAATTCTGATCTATCAGTGCTAAAGAAGTATTCCTCTGGCACCACATACACAGGACAGAAGAATTACCAGTTTAATTAGGAACTAAGTATTGATCTCGGAATAGCTGGGGTTTTTTTCTTGCAGCCCACGCAGTTTTTCCCAGAAAACAAAATCTCAGGAAGACATTGTTTTACAAGTGGGAATAATGTCCTGCTCTATTCCACTCTGATTTTTAACTGAATTAAAGTCACCTGTCCTATCGCAAATTAGCATAAAGCCAACATAAAAGCATTAAAGTTCTCCTCAGGCTTACACTCTTCTGGGTAGCTCAATAGACATGATCATGGGCCCATGCCTGACTTAAATCTGCCCTCTTTCATTGGGCAATATAATAAAGAGAAGACTTAGAATATTTAGAATTCCAGGCGTTTTGGGAAACTTTTACAAGTTATAGAATCATTTTGCTAGAAAGCATAGGGCTTATGAAGAACAGCTTAGATCAGTATACTTTTTTAAAGAGCTGCTCAAAGAATTTTTCACTACAGGCAGACAAAATTTCTTTGTACACAAAGGCGCTACAGTCTTTCTGTTGGGGTGTGTTTTCACGATGAGCTGAAGTTGATCTTGGACTGCACTACTCATGGAAGTGGTCATTTTGTTCTGACACTGCATTCCCTTGTGCTTCTCTGTGCTTGTACGGTTGTGGCTCTGAAAATCAGCCTTCTTAGGAGGTTAAGATCAGGTTTTCTTTAGTGAGATCAGCAAACTGATCCAGATCACTGCATGTGTTGGAGTCGTAAGGGCATCAGGTGCCTATGGCCAAGGGCAAGGGGAAAGAGCTGCACTGCCAATGGCAGTGTGTTTTCAGATGGTCTTAAACTGATCATGATATTGTGCATATGATGTGGTCATGGGATCTTGCATTAATTGTCTAAGGAGCTTCAATCTGAGTTTTGATGCAGCAGTGCCCTTTTCCCCAGGCTATAACGTGACCTCTGCCAGAAGAGTTTTTTATTCTCCTCTACAGACTGCCAGTTCATTGGCTTAGATTTTGACAATTCAAATGATTAAAGACTGAGAGGTTTAAGAATTTTTTTTTGTATGCCATGATTTTAAGGAATATTGCTATTGATTTCTCTGAAATCACAAGTTAAAAAGATCTCCACCTACAAATGTAAAAATGTACCTGAACAAATTTTTCCAATCCTACAAGTAGAGAGATGAAATATGCTGTATTTCCACCCAGGGAGCTAACAGTGCAAATAGATCAGAGGAGTGGAGAATCCTGGAGCATCAGAGTTGATCTTAATGAGACATTAAAGATAGAAAGTTGATGTGATAAAAAAATACAGGTTGAAATTGTTTAAACATGTACAAAGTTACATGGGGACTGAATGCAACCACTTCATATCTGAGAAAGTAAGTAAATAAGACACAGTAAGGGAAGTCAAGGAAACCAATAAAATAAGATTTTTTGATAACAGAATATGGCGGTAATTGTGTTTGATCAATGATAATTTAATTTGGGGTTTTTTTGTTTTTTTTAATCAAGTCTTACCATTAGGATGTCTTAAAAAATTTACCAATACATTGGCTCCTGACAGACAACAACAGATTCAACTGCAAGAAAGTCAGGAGGTCGTACTCACTAATAACTCTCATATCCAAGAATGGAAACAATACACAACTCCATAGTGCTGTGGTTACGACAACAGCAAAGTACCAGAGCCACTTCCTGCCTTGGGAATGGCCACATGAACAGTGATAGAGGTAGTTGTGTTTACCTGGAATTACTCACAAAACTTAAGTGACATCAACTGAAAGTACAAAATAAAAGGATGTTTTGAAAAGAGCAGTACTGGGGCAACTTAGAATAGTATTGCTCTTGTCCCCTCTGCTTTTCTAAAAGAAATTGCTGTCTCTTCATAAACTTGGCAGAAGAGACACTAAGTTTGTCTTCAGTTGCCATAGTCTCAGGCTTGACATATTACCTTAAATGGGCATCAGTTCCAATTTAAGATAACGTGCTGGCCTGTGGGCTGGTGTGGCTGAGAAGCAAACAGGGTGTTTTTGCTCTAGGCATGGTGACATCCATAGAGGGCTGCAGCAGAGAGCGGAGGGCAGTAACTTCTTAAATGGTTGCAGCATGAATCTCCATAGGTGTCCTAAGGGCACCCCACTTCAAGGTGTCTTTAATGCAGTTTGTTTGCTGTTGTTTATAAATAAAATAACCTTTTGCTTAACTCTCTTTTGAGGATAAAGTTAGCATTAAATATCCTAAACCTTTATCTGCAGCATCTCATATAGTAAAGAAATCATATGTTATAAATGTCCAACATTTGATGTTGGACAATCAAACTCCCTTCAGCAATCATATTTTCTTAGCTCCTCTGTTTTTCTCTTCCTGAGTCTTACCAGCACAATAGTTGTAATGAATCGTCTTTCTGAGAAGATTGGCATGTTCTTATATCAAGACCAGTGGTGCAAAGATCTATTGCTCAGTAAATAGCTGGAAAAATAAGGAATAGAATAAAAAAGTTAATCTTCCCTGGCAATTTAATCCATCCCATTCATATATTACCTCTACTATTAAGATGCTTTACTTGATTTGGTAATTTTCGCTTAATATCTAGATCACACAAATCCATACTGGTTTCTCTAAAGTTACCCTTAAAGCCTCATTACATTCCCATTAAATTCAACAAAAAATACTTTAATTGTTTCAATGCCTGTCAGTTCATGGGCTAAGACAGTTCAAACTGGTTTATCTGCAGTCCTGCAGCTATACCCTGCAGGCCTAAAACAAAAGCAGAGATCATGTTTGTGCACTTAAGGCAATGCAATTTAGGAACTCTAGAGTTTCACGCAATGTCCATTTCATTCTGTTCTTGCCACTGAAAGTTTAGAGAGATGACATATAAACAGTAGGACATACGGAAGTTATCACCTTTAGCTATTTGGTCCTGCACCTTTATTCTTTCCCCTCGCCGAGTCTATCACCTCCTCAGGACAAAGGCAACACAGAACACATATGATGAATAATCCTCAGTTGAGCATGAAGTCAGGTAGCTTAGTTTAGGGTTTGGGACAGGTGAGATTAAGATAAACTGTGAGGTTTGGACTGAAGGGGTAAGATGAGGACTTGCATTCCCTCCACCTAACTCGTGGTTGGGAGGTGTTTTTCTGGTCAAGCAGCTGTTACATGGGTCATGACACCACTTAGAGTGAACTTTGTTTTGCAAGCAGCAGCACCATATGCTAAAGTTGTGTTAATTATATACATTTCTGTATCCAGTGAGGGTGGCATCTTTCTGTTTCCCCCGTTTTGCTTCCTTTATTCTTTCTTAGGCAGAACTGTCTGGGTTAACACAACCTGCCAATGCACGGCTGTGGATAATAGTAACTTCAGCTGCCACAGATAGACCTGGGAGGAGATGCACATCCACCAGCTAAAGTATTTAACTGGGGAGCAAGGATAAGTAACTTTGGGAAGGCTGGAGTGTGTTTCCCAGCCACAGCTCTCCTGTGCCACTCTCACTGCAGGGATGACTCAAGACTGAAGTCGGTGAACTGCTGTCCACTGCAGAACACACTGCTTTGGTGATGGTTTATTTTGCCAGACCTAAAAACCTTTGGGTTTACAGCTGTTTCCCAAGAAATCAAGCCCTTCTTGCAGTGGGGTTAGTAAACTCAGAAATGGGGAGAAAGCTGGGCAAAACAGGGGGCTGAGCAGGAAATGTTGCGGCCGTGTGAGCAGGAGCCCTTCCTGCTCTTGAGTCAGTCCTGCATGAGCGTGAGTCAAATCCCTTAACTGTGGCAGCAGAATCGCAGGAGGATTCTGCCGTGGCGCCTCACCGGGGCTTCCAAACAGCATCTTAAACAACAACAGAAAAAGGGTTTTTTTTTTTTAAAAAAAAAGAGAGAGAGAGCAGTCAGAACAGAATCTTTTTCAAATGAGAACGAATGCAGGTTAACATCTTCTTAAAAAAGTGCTATCAACTTGCAGGTCTGATTGTCTGATTTAGTGGGGAATACTGTGTTTAAAATCAGCCCCATTCAGCTACATGATATTTAGCTTTCCGTACAGCTTTGCTGCTTTCCCATGCTTCGTGCTGCTGAGAAGTTCTTAAAGTTCTTGAAAAACGCATCAAAACAAGCCTGGATACCAGCTTGTCAGTGAAATAGTTATTTCAGACATACATACACCCTGAGAATTGCATATCTAAAATCTACTTACCCTAGCTCCATGAGCACAGATCTGAAAGGGAGTGGCATAGGAAGGAGGAGCGCAGGGATTTTAGTAGACCATGTGTTTTATGTGAAATATGAGGGGATAACAAGACACTCTTTTGATGTCCAAGGGTCTCCTAAGTGTTAATGAGTGTTTCATATTTTTACAGTTCCATTCTCTGTATGCAAAGCTGACAGTTCTTAAAATATATTTAACTAAGTTATTATTTATGAAGGCAGGCTGGGCATAGATGTAATGAATCCAAATGGATTTATCCTTAGCTCAGTTCAATGTTATTTGCCGAGCTTCCCTCTCCACATGCAAGAGTCATGCATTTAGAGCAGGCTGCCTGAGGTCAGAGACGGGATTTAACGAGTGCAAGCCTGCTTAAGGAGACCGATTTGAACTGAGTGGATGCAGAGCCTTATTTATGACACAAACATAATCTGAACGAAATTGGTTTACGTCTTGTTCATGTTTAAGAGTACTGTGTGCAATATTTGCATTGGAAAATAAGAGATTTGCATGGGAGTGAATCACTAAAATTATTCACAAGGCATTACGTGATTTTACAGTGGATCTTTCATAAGGGAATCAGGATGGATCCTGCGGTGTTGGTTTCAAAATAAAATTTGGATGCTGTGTGATTTTTTAAAAATTTCTTTCAATAAGAAGGCTCTGTCACCACCACTTTGAATAAAAGCATAAACCCTCTTACATTTTGCATAATATTTTTTGCTCCAGATGATTTCCAGCGCATCTATCTATATCACAATGTCAGCAGAAGGCAGCAGACGTGGGGAAACATGATTTGCACAGGATGAGGAAGCAGCACGCGGAGCACATAAGGTCATCCCTTGAATAGTAGGATTTTCTGCTAGCAGCTGGCACTGCTGAATCTGACCAGTGACTGGAAGGCATTTTGCCAGAAGCTACGACTTAAAAAGATCTTCAGGCTGGGGGCCACAAAACTGAAATGGAGAGGAGCTGATCAGCTCTTTTCTAGTCCTAAAGATAGGTCAGGGGGGTGACTGGGACAGTGATTGATGGAGCTGGCACTTCTGGGTTTGTCTACGAGGGAAAGCTGCGCTGAGGTAAAATTAATTAGCTTTGGGGCCACTATAGTTACCATGGCGTCCATCCTTTCTGTGTACCTGCTTGGTACAGCGGGGGATTTTTTGGTTTCAAACTGTCAGGAATATATTAAAGATAAATGGGAGAAATCATTCTTACACTGTCATGGAAGTGGGCCCATGAAAGTTTACAAAATTAGGGCCAAATCCATGCCCGGGAGGATCTGTCAGACAGGGAGAGCAAGAAAAGTGCTTTACCTGTATAACATATATATCAAAAAGTCCAAAAAGTGCAAAATAAGCTGTAACACTTTCACACCAGGACAAGAGGGATTCCCCTCGGGTTTTTACTAGTATAAAGATCCTAAGTACTTGTGCAAAACAAAGCACTTCACTGGCTGTATTTATACAAACCAAAGGTACTAGTATACAACACAAAGCCTACATAAAGCCACTGCCAGCCACACTGTTAGTACAATGTCTTGTCCTTACTACGGCTGCTAACCAAATTTTAAAATAATATTTATTATATATACACATATATTATATATACATGTATAAGAGTGCAGGTAATGATTCTGTTTATTTGGAATTCTCTTCACTGATAAAAAGAATATATATTATTATTGTTTTTAACCTCAAAGTAACCAATGTGCACCAGCTATCCTGTTGTAAAAACACTGTGAAAACAATGTGCTATAATTCTGCACTGAGGTAATTTTGCCGAGGGCAGTCCCAAGCAAGAAGATAGACTCTACTCTGTTCAGTGTATCTCATAAGTATCCAGCCCCAGCACTTTGCTATGTTTGGCATATCTGCCATATATTAGTTATTTTTATGGAGAGAAAAAAAAAGCAGCAAAGACTTCGCCATTATAGCCTACATTTTTGTTGCCTCAGAAAGAATTATACACTCCATCCTCCAAAGAAAGCAGAGAACAGAGCTTATCCAAGGGGCACAGACTTAGCCTTCAACTCTATATACGATGTGAAAGAGAGAACAGCATGTCCAGAGTTTCGTTATCCTAGGTGGTGCAATCTGTGTTTGGAATAATCATGTCTACACAGTGCTCCGGAATCATTATGTCTCCACAGTCGTTACAAAACTGCCATTTTGCATTCTCAGAAGATGCCCTGGTTTATTGCTTTGCCCATATGGGTTTGGTTTTTTTTTTCCCCCATGGTGCTCATTGTGAAAGATCCCACCAGCAGGCAGTGGAATATCTCCCATGATGTTTCTCATTTCATGGTGATGTTAGAAGCAAGCTCCGTCTTCAAAGGGCTCTTAGGTAAGAAACAGTGAAGAGCATTAGTAGGTCCCTTTGGCACAGGGACATGTGGAGAGCTGACGGGTGAGCTCAGAGGGCTTCTGGCTGAACTAATGCATGAAACGGCGAGGCTCAATATCCATGCAGGACGGGGACAGCCAGCAATTTCAACAGCGTTTGAAGACATTACCTTTAAAGAGCTTTGAAGGGAGAAATTCCCCTGTGCTCATAAGAATGGGACATGCCCTGAGACGTTCCCTCATCCTAATGAAATATCCTCACCCGTTTCCATCGGGAGGCTCCCTGTTCTCATTTGGTAACCATTTCTGTGGAGACAGATCAGCTGCCAAGACTACTGTGAAGCAGCCATGCACGACAACTGAAAAACTGCCTAGTCATATGAGCTGCAGGCACACCGGCACTTACTGATGAGTATATGCTTTTGGAGGTAGCTAATTGTATTTAGATCACCAATGTGACTAATATGGCTATTCTCAGTGAGGATCACGCATTTATCTAGGCAGTTATCTATGATGTAGCAAGAGTTTCATTTTCAGAAACAATAGGCTGGTTTATGCTACTTTTTTCTTTGTCATGCTCTTTTCGTTCTTTTGAAAGGTTATTTTAGATTGTGTATTAACAACACTGAAAAACTGGATGTTGATCGGCAGTTACTGCCTTTTATGAGATTCATTTCCTCTATGTTATGCACATTCTGTGAAGGCAAAGTTCACAGAGGAGGCAAAGAGGAAACACCGTGAGAAAAAGCAGTGGCAGTGCACACTTCCATCTATCAGAAACATTCAGGTCAGACATGCACGACAACTTAGTGAGGAAATGAACGCAGATATATGAACAAAATGAGGTAGAAGTTATGACTCTTGCATAGAGGAAGGATTTTAATATGTCACATGTGGAGGCTTTATTGAACTCTGCAAGGCTTCTCATACAAATCAACAATGTCATGAAAATCATTGCAGAAAATACAAGTAAGCTAGAGCAGAAGACCGAAGAAAACATATTCCTTGGAACTACAAAAAAAAAGAAAAAAAACCCCCACCCCTTATTCCTTTTGGATAAGCTTATGGGGTCTGTCTTACTATTGTGCTGGGTGGAATTTGAAAGGCAAATTTTACACCTGCAAAGTGCTGTAAGAAGCTGCTATCTCAATAAAGACATTGTTGAAGAAGGGTTGCAAGACACAGAAAAATCTTTTTTTTTCTCTTAAAAACCAACCAACAAACCAAAGAAAAAACTCGCCATGTCTTGCAAAAGCCATTCCTGAAGGGTCACAACAACTTTTCGTCCCATTCCTCTTCTTTATTGTCTTAAATTTAACTTTCCCCCCCCCCCGGTTTCTCCGTCTTTTCTATCTCCCTGTTGAGCTGCGTACACAGCATCGGTAAACACACTATCCGCTGATTTCCTTTCCTTTTTGCGTAGATTGGACAGGTGTTCACCAGTGTCAGCACCTGCGGCCACGGCTGCGCCAATGTGCCATGGGTGGGAAAGATGAAACAGGTAGTTATTGCCCAAGAAACAACCTCCTGTGCCAAGAACGATAAAACGTTGCCTTTTCCTTAGTTGCGCAATAACCAGGCTAAAATAGAGTACTATCTTTGCCTGAGGTTTTCTTTTCTAACACCTGTAGGTCAACGTAAAGTCAACATGCTAAATAAATAGAATTTGGTGGTGACCAAAGATGAAAAATTTCTAAAATTTTTGTATCTATTGAAATGTTTCTGTGGCCAGAGAGGAGTGATTGAGCACAAAGCTGATGGTAAAATGAAAATGAGCCAGGAAAATTATTTGAATACTTTTTCTTGTCCTGTACCTACTGTTACAAAAATCTTGCCTTCCGTTTAACAGGCCATACAGAGCTGCCATTCTGGATATGTATGAATCTGAGGTAAATGGTTGTGTCAGAGAGAAGGAAAAGAATGAAGGACTTTTCAACAGATTCCCTCTAAAAACTGTTTTACATTTACAAGAATTAAGTGATGTGCAGTCTTGAACATCATGGTGCTTTCACTTTGCTTCTATTTCAGACTCCTAAGTAGGGAAAAGAAAACAAAAACCAGTGTTGACTTAAGCAACAGTGGTGTTAGACACTAGTCACTTCTTAAAGAAGATGAATTTACTACGGGGGCTGTATGTGTTATAGAGCTGGAGCAGGTTGGGCATCTTGCTGCCCGTCAGGAGACATAACTCGAAGAGCTGCTCTGAATCCCTGGTAAAGGCTGCCCACAGTTAACTCAGTTATGAACACAGCACTAGGGTCAAAGAATCAAAAGTGACCAAGTCCACGATGTACATCACAGCCTCTTGCATGTTCCTTGAATTTTACTTTAAGCAACTAAACCTAGAGGCCACGCAGCAGTGGAGGACTCTCCAGAATGGAGATGTATATGCATTTTGTAACCTCTAAATAAGCCCCTACTGAGGTATAACTGTTGTATATTACATGTAAAGAAACAGATCTTTATGAGAAATGGCCGCACATTTAATTCTGAATTTATTATTTCTTACTATACTCATCAAAAAAGGGAGCATAACAATAACCAGATTAGCACAAGCAGGGTCCAATGTCAGGACAGTCAATAATACTTGGGAGCTGTGTAAATGAAAGAATTTCCTACTGCAGCAACAGCTGTAGAACTGCAGCAACAACTCCAGTTACTCTGGAGATCTGCACCCCCCATACAGGCAGGCGGCCTCTGGCATCATGCTTTATGCTTCAAAAGGTACCAGAGGTATTCAAGCATTTGGCATAGCTGCATAATTTGTAATGAATTATACATGTATTAGAGCTTGTTGGTTGCTTCGAGCCCTTGTTTGTTATACATTTACAGCAAGAAGCTCCGATGCTGTGTATGATTGAGTCTTTGTGGCATTTATTTAAAGAAGTCCATTGTTTTCGTGATTTCTTTCCTCGAGAGAGATGGCAGTGACAAAGTTTTGGTTTGTCCACAGGCTTTGTTAGTATAAAGAGAGACAAATAGGCAAATACTGCCAATGGCTGAAAAATAAATTATTTTATTAAAAAAGAAACAAAAAAGAAATTCAACACTTGGAGGAAACGGACAATTATTATTGATAAGAAAGGTACTTTCTGTCATTAGAATTTTATTTATTGCTGCTTCTAGAGATCTCTCACCTTATGATATAAGAACAGAGGTGCTCCTTGTTCAAATCGTAGGCCTAATAACTGGGTTGATGATTATCAGTATTTTGAGGAATCAAGGGTGAATTGAGAAAGGTGTGCTATAAAAGGTTCTGTTGAAGAATTCCTCTCTGCATCATGACATCAGAATTCTCCAGCATACACAAAAAATCTTCGCCCGTTAGTCAAAGCCTTTTTGAAGTAATTTTTGTGCCTAAATGGCTATTTGCACCAAGTTAGCATGTTGAATTCTTCTGCCAAAATGATTGGTAGGTGCAAACAGCAACTAACTGTAATCAGTTTCAACATATACTTCCAGATGGCTCACTTATGGATTAACCATGCCAAAGGTTTCTTTATAAAAGCAAACAAATCTTTTAAAATTTTTAAACTAAAAACACGTTTTAAATCCTTAAAAACTTGAACATGAACATTTTGAAATGGGATAAAAATAAATATAAGAAAGGCAAATAAAAAGGCAAATAAAAGCAAATTGAGATGTTTTAATTTAGTTAACAGTTATCTGAACTAGAAAATGTTTTCTTAACATATTTATAGTCTGATTCACTTGACAAAAATAATCTTAAACATCAGTAATATCTACTTGTAATTACTACTTGAATGTAAAGCTACTTAGTTAAGCACTTTAAGTTCTTTCATTAAATATAATTAAATACAATAAAAACTCACAGACTCATAGCTTGTCTAGCTTGTAGGTCTTTAAATAAAAGGAGTGATTTTAAATAATTCTTGTAGCTTGAAAATTCAGAGGCTTAGTTGCTTCTTCAAATTTTCCTCATGATTATATTATTTTTCTTCGGTTATAAAAGAAAAATGACAGAAACATCCAGGTATGGATGTCTGCAATGGGAAGAATTGCATCACGGCTGATCACTCCGGACCCTTTTCATTGTCTGTGCAGAAAAAAATAAACTTAAATAAAAAAAAAGGGGAAAAAAAAGCACTTTAAGTCATGATTCAGTTATCCAAATGTAGGGATCTAAAATAGGTCAGCTTCATTGAGCTCTAAATGTCTATTTTTCTCTATGGACTATTAAAGCTTGGCCATCCTAGGGAATGACTACCTTAGACTAAGATATGTGTTATCAAGCAGAGTGACAGGATACACACCCCATGTAAGTAAGTTCTGTGCTCAAGAACAAGTATCTACAGAGAAAGAAATACTGCCTCTGTTATGACTATATGTAAGGCCTTCAATACAGTAATGTGTGCTAATGCTGTTGTTTCTCCTTCCCTACTGCACTCACTAAAATGTATAGATTGATAGTAGAGAATGTATAGAATCTATATAGTATAACACTGCATCATCCTCCATTCCGTCTCATGAAAGTGACTTAAAGTAACTTATTAGACTTAAAATTAGCACTTGCCTAGGTGTACACAGTAGAGATATGAAAAAAAAAAACAAGATAAGAACAGTTTCCAGTCTTGAATAGTGGTATGTGAATTATAACCACGGTATGCAATAGCACATCAGTGTATTTAGTGCGTATACACACATATGTGTATACACATGTACTAATATCATGCTTACAGATAAGAATGGTAGTTAAGAAAGTAACTGAAAGCCGTAAAAGTTATATAAATTAATAAATTTCATACATTAATAAACACAATTTACTGGGTTGCAGACCGACGGTATCAAAAATGTAGGGATGAATAAAACATGAAATATTTTGTTTCATTTTGGATTGACATAGGACATGGATGAAATTAACCCTAGAGATTACATAGTTCTATTACTATCTGTGGAAAAGAAGGAAGCATTCAATGAATATTTCAGTTTTTCATTTAGAAAGGAAAATACAGAGTCTACATTGCTAAAATACTATATATTCTGACATTCTCTGAAGTGGGTTGTAAAGACCACATATTTACTTTTCTAACTGAGAGCATCAGATAATTTTAAAGTTTTTTTAAACAGAATTTTGTACTGGTGCTCATTGATAGAAAGCCCTAGCATAGCAGTCCAAGAGGTCTAGAAAAATCTGATAATTCAAAAGCATAAACAGGATGACTAGGCTAATTGTAGATGGGTTAACTTGACCTTGGTTGAATGTGAAAGAATGGAGCAGCTGATACGGGACACTGTCAATAAGGAAATAAAGAATCGTAATATAGTTACTGCCAGCCTACATGACTATGCAAAATAGCTCATGTTAAACAAATTACATAGTATTCTTATGACATCAGAGTTCTCATTATTAGATTTGGTTAATAAAAGCTGACAAAATAATATCTTTTAGACTTTTGCAAAGCATTGGTTTTACAGGTCAACTTGATTAAGATATTAATGTCTAGACAAAAACAAGAAAGCATATATTAAGTGAGATTAATACTCAGAAATTCAATGTGTATAATTTAATATATTTATCAAGTATTGCCAGTGTGGTCCTACAGAGATCTTTTCTTGTCCTGGTATTACCCAGTGTTTTTACCCGAGGCATGAGAAAAAACATAAAGTTTTACTAATGTTTGCAAATGAGGTAAATAGAAGGAGGAGGGAAATGATGAGAAAGACAGATGAACAACAAGAACTGATCTAGTTTACTCTGTAACAGGGCAGAAAAGAAATAGAAATATTAATATTGCCTGTTAAAGGCCACACACTTTGTGAAGGGTAAACTTGCAAGTTTGAGGGGAGTCTGACTATGATGACTATGCAAATAGCAAGACAATTGTTAACAGTTGGGTTTTTTTAGGGTAAAGATGCCATGAGGTTGGTTAATGCAATCTAACCTTTATTCTGGAAGCAGTCAGAGGTGGCCTTCTAATAGGTACCATGGTCAGGTCAAATAACGCTTTTCATAGAGAAATGCAGAAACAATGAAAGCTACCACCCACCATAAATATGTTACTGTGTTTTGGAATACATGAAGCAATTCTTTTGGGATGTATTGCAAACATAGTGCATGGAGAAATGCCTGGCAGGACTTATGGACATCTGCATTAAATAAGGTACAGAAAAATAATAGGGAGTTTACCCTGGTGTTTGGGGAAACAAACTTCGGCTCTATTACTTGTTAAGAAGATTTTGTAACTTTACTTAACTCTTATGACTTTTTGAATACTTTTAGGTTTCTCACCAGACCAGAATGATATAAGATGCTCTAGACAGTGAGGAAATGTCTGAGAGGCTTAATGGGAAACCCATCCTAACAATGTCCTGCTTGCTTTTCTGCTTCGTGAACCCCAAGGGTTTGCTGTGTAAGGGCTAACTCCCATCCTCCATTTCCCCTTGGGGCAGACACAATGGTCACAGGAGGCCAGAGCAGCCGGGCTCCGCTGACCGGGAGCATCAGATAAAATCTCCCTGATTTTCTACTCCTTTCTCCCATTCTGCGGGAGAAAGAAGGTGAAGAACCTCTGTAGTTCTCATCACCAATTCTTCAGTTTGGAAAATACAAAAACAAAACAAAACAAAAAAACCTGTTGCTGGTCTCCCCTGACCTTCATCATCCTTTCCACCACAGTAGGGATTTTGTGAGCTTCCAGTGTTAATCCCCTTTCTCACCTGCCTGCAACTCTGCCCTTTCTAAAACAACGCCCCAACAGCTGGTGTCCTCCCTTTCTTTGCTCTATCACCATCTACAAACAGTGAGGAGGGAGAGGGAAAAAAATGAGACGTCTCCCTTTTGCTTGCCTCTGGTTTGCTGGCTAAGCATCCGTCCCACGGCAGTTACACCCCACTCAGCCCAGGGAGTGATGGGCAACACTGAAGCGCAAACGTCTTCCAGTGTTGTAATTTTCACCAGAATCAAGAGGCCTTTGCCTAATGAGAAACATTTCCTCAAATCTCTGTTTTGTTTCTGATAAATTCCAATGTGGTCACATATGCAGACATTTGTTGTGAGCAAACAAATGCTTATATTTGTCTGTCTTAGCCATCAAAAAGATAATGGATAAGTGTAAGCTGGTTCTCTGGAGTCCCCTTACAGTGAACTGAGAGACAGCTGTTTTCTAAGCAAAATGTGTCCTATCTATCTATTTTAGACTGTTATTCTATGATCATTAATTTCCAAGCTGCACATAGCAATATTAAACATACCTGGAATGTTTCTGTTAAATAAGCAGAGCACAGAGTATCCAGCCCATTCTGGTATTAGGGTTGTATATTTTCTTTAAGAGTATAGATGCTTGAACTGGATTAAAGAAAGTAGACCATATTTGACAGGGCATCTTGATGGTTTTCCACAGGTATAACTCCACTTCTGGAAATGCAGAGTATAATTGTTGAATTTACGTAAAATGCTCCTAGTCTATACAGAATAAAAAAGATATTGTTCTAAAGCTTCTCATAATGGGGAAAGGAAAGGACTCTAATGAAAATAATTTACTTGAGACAAACTGTTGTGAATTATATGGGTTTATTTTCAAAAAGAAAATTTTTTCTCTTCAATTGCTGTCTGTTCCTGAGTCTTACTCAGGAAGCCATTCCTAGGGAGGGTTCAGTTAAGATTTTAAGACTTTTTAAATTATTGAAATTCAAAAGTAGGCAAGATATTTTCTTATATTAATTTGCTGTGTGTATGCAGCATAGTTAAACCTGCATATGCAGGCAACAAATCAAAATCATGGACAGTCTTCAAAGCGAGACTGAAAAACCTACTTTCATTTTCCCAACTGACAGAAAAATAGGAGTAACTAAAATTGTCAAGACAGTAAACTGAGCTGTAAAATTATTCCAGTATTATCAGTCTGTGGAATTAGGAAAGTAAGGATATGAAAGAGTGAATGTTTTGTAGAGTGTGATATTTAACTTGCTGGTATTTCTTTAAATATAGCCAACGCAGGAGGGTGGCAGACAACCGTTGCTTTTAAACCTGGTTATCCTGCAAGAAAACCCAGATCACTTACTTACTCATAGGCATTTTTTTGGTAAATGTTCAGTTAACAGCTGACAGCCACCCAGTGACTTCAAATTCTCTGATCTTCTCACGATCAGTAGATTGTGTCTCTGCAATTTACACTTCTGGGATACCATTACATGTTTAGCACATTCGTTGTTCTGATGCATTTCTAAATAAAGTAGAAAAGGTCATTTTGCTACAAAAAGGAATGGAATCTCAGGACAATGCTGAATATAAAGGTAGATTAGCTGGAATCCAAGGATCTTTCATGGGGTCAAAGTCACTTATGACAAAAGAAGTTTTTGTTAGCAAACAAACCCAGCACACTTTGTACTGTAAATGAAAGGCCTTTCAACTCTTTGCAAGGTAAAAGAAAAGATACACCTAGGAGGCTGCATTTCTGAAGCTTCTGCCAGGTCCTCATACAGCTCCAGCTGAAGCTGAGGCAACAGCTTTCATTTATTAGGTCTCTACAAGGCCCCTGCCATACAGAACTGATCCACATTCACCACAGCTGCTTTCTAGAGACTACAGCAAATCTTACAACATCTGAGTTGAAATGGGTTTGGAGCTACTCACCTTTTCCTGAAAGATTTCCCAGGTCAGCCATTCTTCAGTCTAAAGCAATCACAGTCCCCATCCTGTCACAGAACAAAGTAGATTTCTAAGTTCGGAAATACCCTGAGCTTCTGGGAAGCAGCCTAACTCTCCTAATTAAATAATTCAATTACTTTAACAGTGATACAATGGACCTATTTTGTTCTCTGAAACTTTGGGGGAAAAATACTCTAGCTCTTCTACTTTGCTAATCACTAAGACACTTGGAAAGAAATAATGAAGACCTGTGGAACTGAAGTGAAAGACAAGACTAGAAGGAATACAAGCATGGAGGAATGAAGTGGGGTGCCTAGAGACATTCTGCTGCTATATGACTGAATACAACTTAAGAAATTAAAAACATGTTCATTTGTCAGGATCGCTTCATTCTTTGCTGTTACTAACGCTGTCTCTTGTGCCTTTGCTTAATCAGCAGTTTAACTGAAAGCACAGCAGCACACTCTTCACTTGGACTCTGCGGTCTCCCACTTCAGTAATGAAAATGTAATGTTCACATGAATATTTTATTAACATTAAGTGACCATTTTGTTCGATGTTCATGAGCACTCAGCAGACCATGCATGAAACCTTTCTTTTTTAATTTTTTTTTTGTGGAAATGACTTGATAGAAATTATTTTAGCAAGTTATTATTATCCTTTAGACATAATTGCCTCCAAACACTGCAGTGCTTGCTGCAATATGGCTGCTGGAGCTACCTGCTCCTCCTCCTCCTCCCTCCACGGTCCACCCACTGGTGACAGTGTCTGTAACAGGCAGCGTGGTGTTTGGGCCATCATGCCCATCAGCTGGAAGAAAGATTTACTGATTTGTTTTCTTTTTCTCTGTTGGAGACATATAAAAGGGTGTCAAATTCTGGGGCCAACAGCTTTGCATTCACTTTGTTTTGGTGCTTGCTATTGCTGAAATTTATAGTTGCAGCTAAATGACGGATCTGGAAAACATGCCTCCAAACATACATGGAGAAGGCGTTCCCCCTCTCTTGCACATACGTGCTGCCTTTCATTCTTTCCCATGCGTATGAGCACACCCAAACCCGTGAGGCTGCCGCTCCTTAACTCCTCTTTAAAACCCAAGCCTGTCCCTGGTTTCCACCGGCGAGGCGCTGCCTGCGACTCCCCACTCCGGCTGCCTTCCCCAGCCTGTTGGGTACGTACAATATATACATTAAACAGAACAGAAGGAGGTCCACCATTAATTACTCATCTATACAATGCCTGGCACAATGGGAGCCCGAGGCTCCGCTGAGTTTCCCAGACTCTGCCTAAATAATGCAGATAGATGATAATACTCTTTGAAGGCAGCCAGTCCACTGCAAGGGCAACCCTTTCTCATTTGATTCACAGGAAGCTCCCAGCAAAGCTGTAGGCTGAAAAGGAAAAATAATAATATTTAAAAAAAAAAGAAAAAAAAAAGCAGGCAAGATTTCCCTCTATAGTCATTATATTCCCCAAAATGTCACTTTACCTCCCTGGTGGTCTTTGTGTGTGCACAGATTAGGCCAGTAAAACAGTAACTGTTTAGCATGAATAAGAAGTGTACTGATGGCATATCCCAACTAGTAAGGACTGCCTAATAGCCACAATATTTCAGAGTTTCACACTCTTTATTCTGCACTGTTAAATAAGCCCAGGCAGGAGGGGGAAAAAATAAAAAATATAAAAATAATAATAAAAAAGTGCTCTCTTCAGAAGTAGAATTTTGGGAATTTTGGTAGGAACATATATGCTAGAAATCTGATAAAACAGGGCTAAAAGTAAACATGAGATCATTTAGACTATCACACTGCCCTGAGTCAGGACAACTGCACTGGTGTCATTCCTGATAAATATTTGTCCAGCTCAAAATCCTCTGGTGAGGCGGACTCTATAAAAATCCCTTGACAACCCACTCCAGGACTTCATTACCCCTGCTGTTAGGAAAATTATCCCATGTCAGAATAAAGAGCAGAGGAAGTTCAGCTCATTTTCTGAAGTTTTTAAAAAAATAAAAAAAAATAAAAAAGAGAGAAAAAAAGAGATACTACCTAAACCAGATGCAAAGGCCATGGGAAACAAATAACCAAAGGAACTGTAGGGCAGAGGGGAAATTTGGATGCCTGAGATTGCTTTGCTGGGGAACAGCTTCCCAAAAGCAGGAAGAAACAGATGGAGAGAGGCAGGAGTGACCTACCTAGGAGAGGAAGTAAAAGAAGAGCCTTTTCAAACAGAATGCTACCTGGAAAGAGGCAGAATTTGGAAAAGCAAATCAAACAAAGCCCTGTCCTGTGGTGCCTGGGGAATTGGGGCTTTTCTCCTCTTCTGTAAATATTGCATCAGAGAAATACTGAATTCTACCATCAACGTGTTCTCCAGCAGAAGCACCCTGCACGCCCCTAGCTCTCGGCAGGTCAGACAGGACACTGCAAGGTCTCCCTCTCTTAGATATTTAAACATTCTTCCTGCATACAACAGGGGTACAGACTCCAAGTGCTGTTTTTAAAGGTGCTTAGTTGAACTGCCAGAAGACTGCGCGAGGGATCCCAGCAACCTCTTGTTTTCCCCACTCCTAACCTCCTAACCCCTTAGTTTTACTTTCACGTCTGGCTTCAGGGAAAAAAAAAGGAATAAACAAAAAAAAAAGAAATTAAAACAAACAAATAAATTAAAAAAAAAAAAAAGAAGAAGAAAGGAAGAGAGACTAAAGGAAGGCAGGCGCGGAGGCAGCGGGAGGGCAGGTGCCTTTAGCGGCGCGGAAGCCGGGGCGCCAGCGGGGGGCAGCAGGCGCCACGTCCACGCGGGAGCTGCGCGCCTGCGGAGCGGGGGCTCCGCCTCGCCGCTCGCGGAGGGGGAACGCGCTTCAACGCGGGGAAATAATAATAAAAAAAAAGAATAAATGCGGGGCGGGGACGAGGGGATGTTCCAGGAGGAGACGAGAGGGGAATCCTTCTGCGCCCGGTGCGCTTGTTTCCCCGGGCTCCCTCGCGGGGCGCGGGGGTCCCGGGCGCGCCGCCGCCGTGGCGCGCTCGGCACGCGCAGGGGCAGCAACAGCCGCCTGCGGGCATGGGGGTATCTG